>MJUU01054359.1:76923-95129 GCA_002080025.1 Modiolus philippinarum | reverse complement strand
CGACACACTATTGGTTTGATCCTACCAACTACTACACATCACCCGGATTGTCCTACGACGCCGCCCTCAAAACCCCTGGGGTAAGATTGGAGCTTCTTTCCGATCCAGATATGCTGATGATTGAGCAGGCGACTAGGGGAGGGTTGGCCATGATCTTTCACCGCCATGCTCAGGCCTACAACCACTACATGGAGAGCTACGATCGTTCCCAGCCTAACAAGTATCTCACCTACCTCGATGTCAATAATCTCTATGGTGGGGTGATGTCGCAGCCTCTTCCACGGGGACTTTTGAGTGGGTACAGCCGCAGGAGATTGACGAGATCCTCAGCATTCCCGACGACCACGAATGTGGCACCATGATAAAATGCGCTATCGAATATCCGTAGGATCTTCACGACGCCCATAATGATGATACCCTCGATCCAGAGAACGTGGAGATAAGCAAGGTGCTGAAGCTATTGCCTCATGCAGGCAAGCGTGAAAAGTATACTCTCCATTATCGAAATCTCGAGATGTACGAAATGCCGTCGGATCATCAGGTCAAAACAACCCCAATGACTCAAGCACTACTTTGATCTAAATACTGCTCTTCGCACTACGGCCAATGCCGACTCCGAAAAAAGACTTCTTCTAGCTGACGGTCAACTCCGTGTTTGCCAAGACCATGGAGAATATCCGAAAACGAGAAGACGTCAAGAGGGTCACCACCGAGAAGCAGGCCCTGAAGGTCGTGGGTAAGCCCAATTCGATCGTTGAGTGGTCTTCACCGAGAATCTAGCAGCCGTCCACATGAAGAAGAACAAGCTGAAGTTTGATAAACCGATCTACCTGGGAGCCACCATTTTGGATATTTCAAAGCTCCTCATGTATGATTTCCACTATGGATTCACGAGGAAGATGTACGGTGATCCCGCTGGGCTTCTCTTCACCGACAGAGATTCAGACCGACATGTTCTACCAGGATATCGCTCCAAACGTCGAGGCCAGAGTCGATACGTCCACCTTTCCCATCGAGCATCCGTCCACCATACCCATCGGCAAGAATAAGACAGTCCTCGCGGTGTTCAAGGGCGAGAGAGGCGTCAAGATCATGACCGATTTCTTGGGGCTCCGGGCGAAGCTATACACCTTCAAGATGGATGGCGGTCGTGCCACCAAGAAGGCAAAGAGAGTCACTAAGAGCATCAACCAGCGCAGCATCGCCTTCGAGGACTACAAGTGATGGCTCGACACCCAGCAAGAGATCTATCGCCCAATGAATATCACCCGGAGCCATCTCAACCCGATCTATGCCGAGATCAACAAGATCGCACTCACCGCCAAAGATGACAAGAGTCACATCCTTCCCGACGATATCAGCACCCTCGCCCACGGACACTATCGAATCGCTGAAGCCCTCAACTGAGGTGAGACCCTCACCATCCCTCTGCACTTGGTAGGCTCTGATGAGTGCGGATGCCCATCCCTCATCTTTTGCACTTGGCAGACCCGAACGGTTTCGAATGTACATATCTAGATAAATGAGCAGCATACAAGTGTACGGCATCATCCTCCCCAACAACCCACTCTCGAATCTAGAGCTGGAGGAAGCTGCCAAGGCCCTGAGAATCCCTAGATTCAGGGGCGTATTCATGCGCAATGCCCTACCACCCACCCCATACTCCATCGAATGTGGCATCCTGAATCATGACGACCGCGACGGCCCTGGCTACACTGGGCGTGCTGGCATCTCGCATTGTTACACCTTCCTTATCCTTGAGCAGCACCAACCAACCGTGCTTGGAGAAGACGCCGGTGATGCTCAAGGGATAACTGAAGCCTCGGTTATCTCGGGAGAAGGTGCACATATCTACGATTTGGCTGCCCAGGTCTCGTCCACCCCACCTACCACCACGCCACTCTTTTGGTATTTGCATCGGACTGGCTTATGCAGTTCTTCGGCCAGCTCATCCGACCATCTTACTTTTTTCTCACGCCCAGGCCAAATCGTGCCTTGGTGCCAATGATGGGTCTGACAATGCCACGCTCGAAGCTTTCGCGCGCAGTGGGATTAGGACTTCCATCGAGGTAGGTAAGCATCGTCTTATCGCAGATCGCATTGCATGTAACCATATCCTTGCGTTTGACATAGCATAGATCGTGGTGGTAGGTGGCCTGGTCCACTTGGTTGATGAGCATCGACCAAGGTTTGGGAGTACCGTCTGCATTCAAGCGCTTTTGATGTTGACCCAGGGCCGGTGAAATTGTGTTCGGGCATATGCATCTCGAAGGGTGCCCGATCGATCATCTTATTTATGAGTCCGCCTCCGAACTGCGACTTCCTGACTCCGCAGAACGCATAGGTCCCAATCCTTCGCCGCTGTCCAGTGATCACTACATGGCCCAAGCCTTTCGTCGCCATCTTACTTTGCATTTCAAGCAGTACATTGTTATTTTATATAGACAAATGAACTACCTAACTAAGTATGGTGTATTGTACATGAGATTGTATCTCATGTGTACACTTTGATCAATTACTATTATCTAAATTTATATAAATTCTAAAACTTTAGGTTGAACTCCCTCCATCGTAGTTTTCTCCTTAGCTATATTTGATATTGCTGATTATTCGGATTTCGGATTCGGATTCGTTCCGTTTTATGCATTTTAAACACTTCTTGTAGTAATGGATTTCCTATGTTTGGGTTCTAGTGCTGCTGATGAAGAAGAAATTTCCGAAACGGCCATACAGCTCATTAAAATTATTGCAGTTGGAGTGAACATATGTTTTATGGTCTTGTGTTCATTTACTCCATATCCTTACGTGCGATGAGCTTAACTCGAGTAGGCATAACCACTTTCCTCCCACAGCGATCCATCCGAGGTCTGATCATCGGGAAATCGGACTGTGTGATGGATGGCTCGACTAAATTCGACTCTAAGTCTTAAGAAAATTGCCCCACCAGCCCAATTTTCCAGCTGCTGCGGGGAGGGGTGCTGGGGGAAGGGTTTTCTAAAGGCGATATGCGCGACCTTCTCTCCATCAAGGATCGCTATCCACACTCCCTGATCGACGTAGTTGACGTGATAAAGCCACCGCCTAATCCAAGTGGTAGCGAGCCCTTCTTCTTTTAGCAAGCAAGGGACATGTCCGACCCCCGCGACCTCGACCCCTCTCGTAAGAATCTCTTGGTCTTCGACGACTTAATACTGAGGAAGCAGAGAAAGTGCGAAGACTACTACGTGCGTGACCACCTTCATAACTCGGTTTGCTTCTATCTCTGCCAAAATTACTTCAAAGCTCCCGCGGCAATCGATCCGGGAGAATGCCATCTTCATCTTACTCTTCGAGCAGGATGCCAAGAATCGCGATCATATCCTGCAGGACCATTGCAACTATCTCATACCGGTTCAGTTTGATACCCTATGCGACCACCTCTATAACAAGATACTAGTAAGTATGGAAGTGGGGTGCGGACCGTCTTTCTTCCCAAATGCTTCGACCAGTTGCTAGATCGTCTTAATCTCTGCGCCTACAAGGCTGGAAATAATGGGGTGCGCAACGAAATCATAGCCATCCTCAACGCCATTGGGAAATCCAACCATACCAGTAGGAAGGAGTACGAGAAACTGTATCGAAAGCTCCTCTTAATAAATTTCAGATGCCTTTAGTAGTGAATTACGGTTGTCGCCGATTTGATACCATTGCCAGTCTAACCGGACCAGTATTGACCTCTTCCGCCGCGAAATGAGAAGCAAGACCATGAGTCCCTCTTCCAATGCAGCCCTGAAAGGTTTTGAGACAGTAGTGACGATCCACGACTTCGTCCAGCGCTATAGCAAATATATGATGACCGATATGCTTACTATCACCGAAGGAATGACTTTCGATGAAAGTTTCTAAGAGTATCAGGTTAACGAACACGAACTCAGCTGAAAAATGCCGGTGCGGAGATCCGTGTCAATTTCGAGACCTAGGATCTCTTCCTCCACCACACCGAGAGCTATCTCTTGATCGAGGGCATACTCCCGAAAAACGATGGGACCGCCTACGCTGACGCAGAGCTTGTATCCATCGTCAATAACGGCACCATGTATCCCTTTCGCAGCCTCAGCTACCGACTCTCCAACCAGCAGATTAAGCACCTGAACGACCCCGACATCGCCATCACCATGCTGGGAATGCTGACCTACCCCGATGACTTCTCCAAATCACAAGGCCTCAACCAGCTATGGTTCAAGAATTCCACGACCGAAGCTAAGGCAGATAACGTTGGATTCGCAGCAAGCCGAGGGCATATCATCGCCAAGCCAACAGTAAGGGATCGCTCTCCTTCTCAATTCCCATCAAGCACGTCTTTGGCTTTGCCAAGGATAACGATAAGATCGTCTACGCATTCAAGCGCGAACTCTCCCTAATTCCAATGCGGTGCTGGGACTTAAGTCTCCTGGTTCGTTCCCCACGACGTGGCCAAAGTCGTCTTGGGCAAGTTCTCCTGGTTCGTTTCCCACGTATCCACTTCCGACGAAAAGAAGCTGCGGCTCTATAAGCCCATCCAGAGCAAGACCAAGATCGATTGTGAATTTCGCATTAGTAAGTGCGATTCCATCGCAGTGCCCTAGATCTTCCAATTACACTGGCGTCTAGCCGCTCAGAGCGGGAGTGAGAAATCTCGATGGATCATCGTCGCCTTCAAGACGCACAGGAGCAATGATCAGACGCGCAATGCTGCTGTCTTCGACCACTGCCGATTGCGAAATATCCATGGGACCCTCAATGCCAATCGCTATCCCGCCTTGAACTGTAATGCCGGCTTCACCCAAGGAAGGGTCACTTGGATCTATAAGGAGGTCGCCAAATTCCGCAAGAAATTCTACCGCATGGAAAGTCTGCCGTGCAATGGCGGTGTCAACCCCTCCGACTTCATCGATTTCTATATTTTACGAAAGGATATGGAGTAAATGAACATGAGCCCATAAAATATCCCCTAATTGTGATCGGTGTGAGTCATCAGTTCGAATGGCTGAAAGAGTCGACCGTTGATATTCAGATCCAAGCCGACTTCGAGCGCAATGTCCCTGCCAATACCCAAGCCTTCGCCCTGGTCATCTCCGATCGAATCCTCTAGTTCGAAACCGATGGCCAGAAGATGAGCGTCGTCTTCAGAGGAGGATCAGATAAATAGATGCTTCACTTTTGCGGAATCGCCAAAAATACCGAACCCAAACATGGATTCTCATTCATAGTATCTCGGGACGATAGCAAGATCTTGACCAGCTTCAATCCACCCCTCTAACTGCGAGAGGAGAAATCTTATGACATGACCCTCGTGAATCTGAAGACGTACTATTCCAATCCTAATATCCATGCCAGAAATAATTCCTTCCGCTACTCCCCAGACGATGATGACCTCTGATTTCCCATCGCCCTGAGCACCAGCTCCTCTGGCATCGACGATATGAACAATGAGATCCAACGGCAAATGTGGCTCTGCAGACATAAGGCCAATATCCCTCTCGATGCAAACCACGCGACCCTGAGAGCAACGCTCAACCTCGCCAGAAGATACCAAATGGATTCCGATGTGCCCAATACCCTGAATATGGTGTTTGGATTCGATCGCCGGGCGTATACCTACGACCGGAGCACGAACGGATACGTGGAGGGTGAGCATATCGTCGATATCATCATCATCAATAGCATCCCCGTGAATAGCGATATCATCCATGGAAGTTATGTCAACGGCACCCAGCAGTCCACCATTGATAATTTCGATCCGGGCGTAAAGATCATCCAGGTCCCCAAGAATCTGGTCTACTTGCCCTTGACCCCGAGGACCATCGACCGCATGCAAATCTAGCTGACATATCAAGACGGTCGCCCAAACGATCTGCGAGGGGAGCATCTCACCATCCGCCTCCATCTGCGTGAGGTATACTAGTAAATAAATGGAGTATCAAGAGTACGGTCTCAACTTGACGAAGGGTCAGGCAGAGAAGATGCAGCGTGTGGCAAAGAAGGGTTGACCCTTCTAGCAGACATAAGATGCTCCTCACTCAACGGCAGATCCGGTGCATCACCAAGCTCTTGCAGAGTGGTAAGTTCTTGGAAATGAGCCCGAAGCAGGTGAGGTTAAAAGTGCAGAAAGAAGGTGGATTCCTCTCCTGCTTGCTGGTCTCGCCTTTGCTGTTCTACCTATGCTAGCCAAGACCGTGCTGAATGCTTTGGGTGTAGGTGCCTTTAGCGGTTTCGGCAGTGCAGCTATCCAAAAGCCATGGGATCCGGGTTATATCTCAAGAAGGGTTGTAAAGTATGCTGCGTGAAACCCCAAGGTCGTGGTCTGCATCTCAGCCCAGGTACTTTGTCCAATACCTACGGCGACGGTATGTACCTGAAGAGTGGACGCCGGCTCAACAATGGTAGTGGATTGATCCTTGGCCACAATAGCCCCTTCAAGAGCACCCCCTGCTTGGCATGCTCCTATAAATAAATGGATCAAGTAGATACTGGTCATATCGCATGCATGGAAAAGGAGCTCTTCGCAGAAATCCAGAGATAGATATTATCTTTTGCTGACTAGTGGTACGATGGGATCTGCTCTGACCGACGTTGGTGCTGTGGCATCCATTCCCCTGGGTTCCGTCGCCTGCCTATGTGCCACGAGGACTATGGTCCTCACTCATGTCCTTGATCTCGCGCCGAGTAGCAGAGAAGAAACACCTTGCGACTAGCCAAAATCTACGAGTCCAAGCTGGCAGGTGAACACGGTGCAGTATGCCTGAAAAATCATTACGATGAGAAGGATCAGCTTCGTCAGCCTTCTACCTAAATTAGTGAAGAATTGAAAGGGTATGCGCCGTAGGGAGGGTTCTTCCAATCGCGCTCGCTCTTCTACGTCTCGCTCCCCACTCATTACCGAACCCTCCAAACCTAAAAAAAGAACAATCCGCTTTAGATTGAGAAATTTTGCCTCCTTACCCCTAGCCCTCTGGTATTTTTTTTATTTCCTCACCAGATTATATGAAAGGTACTGCTGATAAATTTCTTGCTCAGTTTGAAGCCGGTGCTCCGAACGAATGCCCCTTGCAAGTGAACCTTCTCTTTGTTGAGTGAGGCAGTCCCATACCTCGGTGGTCTCCTCCTCGATTTTTCAGTGTGAGAATTTTGCTTTTGCCAAATTTTCCTTCTACTTCTTCCACTTCCAAGATCTTATAATAGATCATACCTGTGGGTCAGTCCTTCCATTAGAGGGCTACCTGATTCTGGTCCTGCATCTCTCCTGAAAGACGTTTTCGCTGATGAAGTCGTTACCCCCATTCTTGAGATATTACAACGAATCCATTGTGTACGAAAGTCATATTTCTCGTATTTACACTATGATCGATAGGAATGACGTCCGTTTGCATCTGGTCGTTGGGGCTGGGAATCCAGTGCAGGATTTCCCCTTGAGAAGGGTAGGTGCGGTAGAATTGTAATTTTCATACTACTAATAGTTCTAGTTCTTCTGCCACTTTGGATATGTACCAATCTTTGCCAGATTAATAATATTTATTTAACGAGCCCCTCTGCTTTGGATCTGTTCAATTCCGTCTTTAATAATCGAACCCAAATTATGAATTCGATCACAGAGAGGGTCTAAATTTTTCATAGATCAAGGTTATTCTAGCATTTCAGATGATGATCTGTGTGTTGAGTCTGAGGCTATAAACTTCTATCAGATCTTTTGTTTGAGGAATGTCAAACTCCTCAGTCTGTACCTCACCAGTTTGGTAGGTTTTGTCTAAGGGGAATAGTCGTAAACGCCCTTTTGATGACCATAATTTTAACTTTTCACAGCTCTTGGAAGTAGCTACTAAAGTTTCTTTTTACAATTACAATACTAGTAAAGGCAGTAATTTTGACGTTCAGACCCAGTTATAATATGATAATATTGAATTTGGAGATAGAAATGAATCTTGCTGACGGCTGCCCTCAGATTTTTTTAGATGTTGTTACAGAACAAGAGGAGGTAAGTAAAACAGATGATCGTTTTAAGGATTTACTGATGATGGAAGTGAGGATGAAAAAAAGCGCAAAAAATATTGATAGATCAGTGTGCCCGTTTCTGAGATTTAAGCACCGTACTCTTTTGAGACATTGGCAAGGGTAGCAAATTAAAGAAGAATAGATCCTGATCCTGATCCTAAGGTCATGAAATGACACTACTGGTCTCTGGTGTACTGTGTTCTCACACTGGTACTTGTGTTCTACTCTGGTATTTTCTCTCTGTACTTAAAGGTTGAGATGGTTAGGTGCAGGATAATGATAAATTAAGGCTTGATGTCTCTGGAAACCGCCCTGTCTTACAGATAAAGTCGTCTACCGTTTGAATGATCTCTATGTATTTGTCTTTCGCTGTGTCACTCACAAGAGACCCAAGTTCCATAGGGACATTCATGTTGTTCATTTGTCTTGCGAGTACATCCCTTTCCTGGTTGTATTTAGGACACCACAGCATGAAATGTTCCGATGTTTCTTCTTCACCACATTCGCAAAATGGCGTGAGGGACTGACCTATGTTATGGAGGTATTTATTTAGGCTGTTGTGCCCTGTTCTCAATTCTGTTAGTATTTTGCCAATAACTCTATTTGGTCTATCTAGCATACTTCGATGACCTACTATCGGGATAATTGACTGTAGATGACGACCTGAGTCACCGATTGTCCATCTGTTTTGCCATTTAATCATAGTAGAGGTCATCTGACATCTGACAAGGTAATAACGTTGAGTTGTTCATTAAGAGACATTGCTTCTTTTGCAGCCTCTTTTGCTAGTCTATCTGCTTCTTCGTTCCCGGCTATATTAGCATGGCCTGGGACCCATGACAGCTTTGTCTGTATTCCATATCGAAGCAACGTCCCTATGCTTTCCCTAATAACAGTAATAGTGTCTATATAGTTGGAGGATTTCCAATCGAGTAACAAGATACCTACTGCTGTTTGGCTATCGGAGAGGATGTGTAGTTCGCTGAAACCCTCTTTCAAAGATGTAATCACATGTTCTACAACTATGAGGACTGCCACCAACTCTGCCAGTAATATGGACCCTCTTTGGGCTACTGGTCTCCTTAGGGTGATGCCATCCCCACTACCTGGATAGAGCACTGCACCAGCTCCACATGGTCCAGGATTACCTTGGCATGATCCATCTGTGAACGCTGTAATTGTTGACTCATTTGGATTTCCTATTAGTGTCCTGACTACTTCCTTGCTCTCCTCGGTTTGCTCGTTTGTTCGATTCTTTGAGCTCCCTAGTCTGCTCCAATAACTTGGTCTTGTCATCGTCATCATCTCTATTCCTGCCTTGTATGTTATTTCAGGCTCAATCAGCTTTATGTCAACCTTGGTGGCTTTGAACATGTCGACTGCCTGGTTTACTGCTTTTCCAATAGGTGATTCTTGTATTTCATATCCATTTGTGTCTGTCATGTATTCTTCCAGTTGTTGTTTTATGGGTTCAGCTATGTTTTTTGACTGGATTTTTGCTAGTTCTCTTACTGCTATTTCTTCTAATCGTAGGTCCACTGGTGGTATGTTTGCCTCTACTTCCATGGCTTCTCTACCAACTGTTCCAGGTAGCCCCAGACAGATTGCTAATCCTTTTCGTTGCACTGCTTCAAGTTTCTTTAACTTATCTGGCGATGTAATTTGTCATACTGGGCAGCCATATTCAATGACAAACCTCACTAGACTATTATAAATCATCAAGAGTTTTGTTCTCTCTATGTTTGCTAAGCCTTTAATTTCTCGTATGACATGGATTGCACTGTTGGCTTTCTTTTCCATATTGTTGATATGATTTTCAAACTGGACCTTTTCGTCTAAGATGATTCCAAATAACTTTGGCTGTATTTGAAACAGTAATTGTTCACTTTTAATTCTTTCTCTTGTGGTGATAGTTCTTCTTTTGTAAAAATACAAACTTCACATTTGTCCATGTTGACATTTATTCTCCATTTCCTTGTCCAGTTAATAATTTTTTCAATATCTTTTGTTGTTTCACTTTTGATATTTTCAAGATCTTGTCCCTTATGCCACAAGGTTCCATCATCTGCAAACTTACAGTTGTTACCAGTGGTGTCATTCATTATATCTGCTTTGAAGATGTTGAAAAGAGTAGGTGATAGAACTGACCCTTGTGGAAGCCCAATCTTTGTCTCAAATTCTTTTCCTGAAAAATCACCAAGTATGCATTTTGCTGTTCTGGTTGATAAGAAGTTGTTGATCCAGCTCCAGATTTTTCCATGTATTCCAATGTTGTACAGTTTGACCATCAGTCCCTCACGCCATACTGAGTCGTAGGCTTTTTCAAGGTCTAGCATCCAAGCTACAGTTGTTTCTTCGCAGTTGAAGCCATCCACAATGCTCTGTACTAAGCGCATCAAGGCGATTGTGGTCGAGTGATGTTTCCTAAAGCCTTCTTGCGTTGCATCTATTAGTCTGTGCCCCTCCAAGAATGACACAAGTCTCTCTAGGATGACTCTCTCCATGAGCTTTCACATAATGCATGTCAGGCTAATAGGCCTATATGATGATGTTACATAATAGCTTGGTTTCCCTGGTTTTCTAAGGAATTTTACATCAGCTGATTTCCATTCTTGAGGCAGCTCTCCCTTTTTCCAGATTATATTCATCATTATTTGCATAGCAGTTATAAAGTTCTCTCCTGCATTTTTAAAGAACTCTGGATAGTGTTGATCCGGCCCTGGATTTTTATATCAGATATGACAAAGGGGGAATTTTCTTGTGTGTAAATAACGTTGACTAACTTAATGGTGGCCTTATTAAAGACCCCCTTATTCTTACAGACCCCAGTAATGAAAGAAATCAGTTGTCGAAAAGTGGCAAAGAAGATGGACTATATCCAAAAAAGGAAGACATCTATTTATGCTAAAACCAACAGTAGGTAAAAAACATTCTGGGCTTCCCAACAAAACAGATATTATTTCCCACAGCTTAACACTTCTGACCATCAAATAGGCAATGTACCATCACATTAATGTAACTGTGGAATAGAAGAGACAAAAGAACACTTTCTGCAGCATTGTCCCTTATACCAAGTATGGGACCGAAAGGAATCTACTTACTAACAAGATCAAGTAATGCACAGGAACAATTATAACAGACAACACGTCAAGAACATCAAGACAAAGAACAACACAGAACAGTTATACAGGAATTAGTGGAATACATTCAAGACACTGGGAGATTAGATATCAACTCGCCAGATACCAGCAACCTAATACATAAAACACAAAAAAATGATATATTCCACGGGATACAGCACATTGACAAATACATTTACTACACAAAGAGGACCAGTGGTGCCATTAAGGCCATAGGATCAGGATCAGGAAGGATGGGGAAATTGGAAAAAATGGTTGGCATTATTAGCCCTCTAGTCTTTGCGTAAGGTGTTTATGTAGCTATGAGGCTTGTTTAGGGTATCTATGTATCTATGTAGAAGACTTTACAAATATACTGGTCTCTCACTGATACTGCTGATGTCTCCTGAAATACATGACGACTCTTTTACCAAATCCCTCGGGGTGTATTGAGTTTGATTTTTCTTCCATAGTTCGACAGTGTTTAACCACCAGACTAGCCGGCAGTTTATACTATAGGGAAACGGGATAGAGAAAGGGGAGGTTTGGATACCGATAAACCAGTTTAACCCTACCAGTGCCAGTACCAAGTCCGGCTATCCCCAGTTCCTATCGTTATTTATATTTGTCTGTTGTCTTCATTATTGTTTTTTAGTACAGTTCACTTGTGAATTGTGGCATGTAGTTGTAGTTTTCGGCTATTGTAGGTGTTACCCTGTTTTTTATAATATTGGGATATTACTTTTGTTAATGGGGTATAGGATATTTGAGACAAAATGTACAGGGATATGAGATATTTTGACTTTGGAAAACCTTATATTTCAATGATTAACGAGATATCTTAACTTTTCAAAGGGATCTTTTAATCCAGACGTACTAGAATATGGGACATTAGGACACCCTTAACTAAGCCTACTATCAAATGTGATAATTCTTCAGCAGTAGCTTATATAAACAATTTATTTGAAATAAAGTCTGATCAGTTAGATTACTTGAGCATACAGATATGATTTGGATGTCCACAGAATGAAGTATTTCAACCTGCTTGGAATATGGGAAAAACATTATCCAAACATTATCTTAAAATAAGTAACAATAGGACTGAGTGGACTTTTAATCCTGAGATTTACAATGTTTTGTGCGGTAAATTTTGATTCCGCTTGGTATGCTTGAATCTAGATTGAATAACAAAATAGATTGATTTATTAGTTGGGCCCTAGACAATTCTGCCTTTGCAATTAATGCATTTTCATTAGATCAGCATGAATAAAATATGAATATTTATGTGTTTCCACCTTTTTTCTATTATTGACAAGGCTTTGGCCAAGGTCACCATGCAATGATGTAACAAAAAAATTAAGGAAATCAAACCAACTTTTAATTTCCTCCAGGAAACCTTTCAAGTCGGTTACTTTGGCAACTTTTACTTTGAGGCTTTGTGGTATGTTAAGTGCAGCAGGAATTAATACGTCTATATTTCAAGCCCATAGCATCCGTATTTGCAAGTATGTCTATGTTTTGGCCAAACGTACTACATTGTACTATTATGGATAGTTAAAACAGCTTGTTGGTTGTCAACTTTCCAAAGCACCTTAAAGGAAAAATACCCCGTTTTCCAAGTAACTACCGGGTATACATGTAGATAGCATTAATTTAGAATATAGTACTACTACTATAGTTAATTTTTTGTATAGTCTAAGTTTATTTAAGTGTGACATTTGCATGGTTTATATATATTATATTGCTATATGAGACAATTATAAGAGATGAGTATATTACAGTGGATAATGTTAATCATGGTTAACAAACAATTGTATGAATTAGACATGTGGAATTTATGGAGAAGCTATATTATTATATGATGTGTACATGGTGGAGTTGTATATGGTGCATTTAGAAATGACATACATTATCTGTTTGAGACTTTTTCAATTATTTTGTTATCACATGAAATGCTTTATTTCTAGAAATAGATGTTGTAACTGCATTGATTTTATTATTGCCTTTACTTGCGTTTCAACTGTTTAATTCATATGACCAACACTGCTTTCTTTTTTGCACAGATCTTCCTTGACTTTGAAGTCCACAAAATGACTCTGAAATGCTGAGATAACTTGAATAAGAATACAAAATCGGGTAAGTTTTGCATTAATATTCTATTATTATATGAATGGTGTCATACAACCATTAACTTACCTAGATGTAATGAAACACCTACTATGACTGTCAATAAAAAGTTACGGACATTTCAAAAGCTTAAAATGTTAAAAAATGGATAACAGGAAACATCTACAATGGTTGAAAATTATAATTACATGCAACAATTTGCAAGGGAACTACACAAGAAAAACATGTATAAGACAAAAGACAAACGTAGACAATAGTAGGAACTCGGGACAGCTGGACTTGGTACCGGCACTAGCAAAAGCCAGCAGTAGGGTTAAACCGATTTATGGGTACCCAAACCTCCCCTTTATCTGTCCCGTTATCTGTTACCATTTAATTAGGTTACTGAACATGAAATTGAGGTCAAATTTACAGTAAAGTTGTACTAACTTATATGTAACAAAAGGCTAATTTTGTTTTATTAAGTTGTTATAGTTATTGAGGAATAAACTTAAATGTGAAGCACATTGCAAATTGTACAAAACTACAATGCAATAAAGGCCCAAACTCAAGTAACAGTCTAAGATTTATAAACAAATAACATCAATTTACTCTCACAAAGTACCCAGCTACGGATAATTACAGTTGTGTTTGAGTAAATTTTAATGTAAAGGTTGATCCAATTTAAATGAGTTTACAATCCTCAGGCACAGGAATTTAATACTTATGTCTTACTTTTCGAGGCTGAAAAAATTAAGAAATGAAAATTACGTAAATATTTATTTTTTTATGAAAGACATAATATATATATTTGTTAAGACCATGACAGCTACTTTATTGCAGATAAGCCAGTCACCTTTAGCTTGCATAGTTTGTTCTTAAAAATACGAAAAAATACACCAGTAACAATATGGACACATTAAACTGGCAAACAATATAAAAACACATTCATAACAATCAGTCTAATCATGATTCTGAAATAATCATAACAATCAGTTATCATAACAATCAGACTAATCATGATTTGAAAGAAATAAAAAAAAAACAGCCTTGACATGACTACAAAACGACTGAAAAAATGTTAACATTATCTGTTATTGATGTTTTATGCACAAAGGTTGATACTTTCCTTTAAATGATTGATGACTGATTGTACAACTTATTACGTCATTGAAACCCACATTTTTATTGTTGATGAGGGTCACAATTTCCTCAAAATCCCTGAGCCCATCTATCTCTGATAAAAAAATTGGTTTCAGTATGAATATCATACTTTCTCAAATTTTGACTAACAACTTATTTTTAAGAAAAAGTTGAACAAAACTTTACTGTACCATTTGATAAACTTAAAATATGTGTTTATTCTATCAGAATCAAATTTTGATATTAAATATAGTTACCTTGCTAAAAATGCAATACTGTTTTAAAATTAACCAAACGTAGAAACATATCTCAAAATTTATTATTTTAATTACTTTGGTCCCTGTTGCTTCCTCCCATTAATAAAATTCCATCTACAAATTGACAAAATACACATGTAAATGTCGCAACCAAAAATAATTGAAAGCTTTTAAAGAAGCATGAGCCTCAGTTCTCGGAAGCATTTGATATCCTTAGATTCTATCAATTCAAACAGGGGTAATTTTTTTCTATCATATAAAAAAATAAATGTAGCTTAAACATGTTTAGTATTGCATGTTTATAATGAAAGGAGTGAAATTTTCACAGGAAAACATTTTTTATGCTTGAAATTTTCTTAAATATTTTAAAATTAAAGATTTTACATACATGTACATGTATCAGATTACAGATTTAAAGATATCTTTTTCTCTGTTGTTAATTACTTTTTTTGGCTATAAAGTTTGGTTAACACACTATCCTTTGATTAAAAAAAAAAATAACTATAAGGTTAAATATATATATAATACAAAGTCAAAAACATTAAAGAATTAAATATATTCTAATATTGGAAAGAAACAGCAGTTTTTAGCATTCACCACAAGGCAAATAAAGAGTGGAGGTACATATCCCCTTTATAGTCTCTTATAAAATACAATAATTATATACATCAATATGTACTTTAACATCCAATTAATTTGTTACGAAACTCTCAGAATATACAAAGCTTTTAACATTCTTACCAAAAAAAAAAGCCAGTCACAATATCATAATCAAAGACTAGGAAAGATATCATAAAATTTCATACAGAAAAAATATTAACTGGATCTAGGGTTACCAATTATCTGCCCAAAACTAGTTGTTCACTGGTGTCCATCACCAATTACAACTAGTATCAACACATTATGATCTCAGAACTGGTAACTTGGACTAAATCAGTTTCATGGTTTGCAGTATCAACAATTTATTCTCAGCTGAATGAAAACAAAACTTAAATCTTTTTTTTTAAATTTGGATATTTATAGAATTTATTAACCCCATCAAATATCTTTATGATTTGATTTCAAATTGATAAAATCATCTTCAGGAGTAATACTAAATTTGTACACATTCAGTATATTGTTCCATGAAACTGAAAAATATCAAAATATCAAAATTCCTACAATTTCAGTTCTGAAGAAGACAATTTCATCTTTCTGTCTTTTTCCATGCTGTTAATAAAAAATTAACTGATGTTTATTGTTTATATTTATGAAATTGTAATGTAGAAAATTCTATCAATGCTTATTGTAACAAGAATAGAATTCCTGGGTCCCCCGCCGCTCATGCAATATACTAGTATACTGTATATGAAATTGAAATATTTTCAAACATTCAGGGCAGTTTCAGAATTAAATATGTGTGGATACAAAAAGGATCGGCCAGGATAGCGCTTACAAGAAAGTGTGACGGACGGACGGACGCACGGACGCCTGGCATTTCTATATCCCCACTCCACGTTGCGGCGGGGGACAAAAATAAAAAAAACTTGCATTTTTTACTTCTCGATAGAATTTTTTTAAAACTAAAATATTCACAGAATCCCATTAATTTGCAAAATTACAGTTTTGTTCAGAAAGCAAGGATCACAATAAAATAAGAAAGTATTTCTTTTTTAATTATGGTATATTATTGGAAATTTACATTAAATTTAAATAAATGATCAGTATTGTACCCATATTTATTTTCAAGCCTCTATTTACAATCTAAGCTTGTTTTGTGTCATTTCATTCATGTGACATTTCTCTGTTTCATGAATATTATTGAGATATGATGAGGAATGGTTGTTATCTGTAAACAATCCTAAACTCTTCATACATAGTGTTAATATTAGCTAATTAATTGCTTAGTCACGTGACTGTCATGTGACTACCACATGGTGTAAGACTAAGGATCAGCAACATTTTATTCAATGTTCCACTGTTTAACATTACTGTCAGCACCAGCTGATACTAAAACATTGTTGTCTAACCAAGCCATCTTGACGATTTGACTAATTGGATGAGCACCTGTAAAAAAAAGTTAAATTTCAGTCCCTGTTTATTAGGTGAACCTCCTTTATACATTTGTCAATAAATATTTTTATATCTAATATAAATAATTGTTATAAAAGGCCTATTTTGACTAGAACATTTGTTTGCAAAAAGAAATTTAATAATCTATCCCATTTGGATGCCTATCAAGTTATCTTCCTTGTAAAGTAAATGTCAGAGCCAGAACAGAATCAAGGATAAATATAGATTACAACAGAAGATCCCATTCATTACCATATTTTATCCACTGTGAAAGTATTATTGTTTATTGGATTTCGTGGTTGGTTAAAACCACGAAATTAAATTTCCAACAAAATACATTTTTAGCTCACCTGACACAGTGTGAGCTATTGCCATCACTTGGCGTCGTCCGTCGTCTGTCGTCCGTCTGTTAACTTTTCACATTTTCATCAACTCCTCTGAAACCTCTAAAGCAAATTTAACCAAACTTTACAGGAATGATGTATGGAAGGTCCTTAACAAAGATTGCTCATTTCGTTCCGATCCGACAAAAAACATGGCCGCCAGCGCAGAACTTGTATTTAACATTGGACCCTATGGGAAAACATCATTTTCAACTCCTCTGACACCACTGAAGCAAATTCAACCAAACTTTATAGGAATTCTGTATTGAAGATTCTTTACAAAGATTGCTCACTTTGTTCTGATCCGACAAAAAACATGGCCACCAGCGCGGAACTTATAATTAACATTGGACCCTATGGGAAAAACGTCATTTTCATCAACTCCTCTGAAACCACTGAAGCAAATTCAACCAAACTTTACAGGATTGAAGTAGGGAAGGTCCTTTACAAAGATTGCTCATTTCGTTCCGATTGGACAAAAAACATGACACCAGCGAGGAACTTGTATTCAACATTTGACCCTATGGGAAAACATCATTTTCATCAACTCCTCAGAAACCAATGAAGCAAATACAACCAGACTTTACAGGAATGATGTATGGAAGGTCCTTCACAAAGACTGCTCATTTCATTTCAATTCGACAACAAGATTGCTACGTGTAGCTATGTCCCCCGCAGCCGCAGGAAAGTCAATAAAGTCCCATTTCTCATGTAAAATTTTGAGAATCAAAACGGCGGCAGGATATGATCAACTGCATGGGGTGGCAAATAGCTAAGCAAAATTTCTGCAAAATCCCTTAACTGGAGTATAACGAGATGTGTCCAGAAAGTCTCCCTATGTTGTAGTATGCATTAAGTCGATAAAGTCCAATAACTCCCTTATAATTTGTTGAATCAAACTGGCGATGTGATATGATCTATTACATATAACGATTAACAATCCTGTATAATTAGAATGAATTCGGACTATCAGTTTCTGAGGAGTTGCGTCCACAAGATTTGCCATTGTATAACAATGTGGAAATAATCAAAGTCCCATAACTCCCACAAAATTTGACAAATTAAAATGGCTGTGTGATATGATCTAGTACTAATGGTGACTAACAATCCTGTAAAATTTGAATGAATTCTGAACAGCC
>MJUU01054359.1:65966-76698 GCA_002080025.1 Modiolus philippinarum | reverse complement strand
TTTCTAAATATGTCAAATCTTTATTTTTCATCGGATTTCTATGGGATTTTTTTCTTTGGATTCCTCTTGATCTAAGCTTTCAGTAGTATGTCAACGGATTTTTTGTAGGTCTTACTGTTTCTGAGCTACAAGGGGTCAAAGGGGCCAAAAATGCAATTTTTCTAAATATGTCAAATCTTTATTTTTCATTGGATTTCGATGGGATTTTTTTCTTTGGATTCCTCTTGATATAAGCTTTCAGTAGTATGTCAATGGATTTTTTGTAGCTCTTACTGTTTCGGAGCTACAAGGGGTCAAAGGGGCCAAAATTTGCAATTTTTCTAAATGTGTCATATCTTTATTTTCATCAGATTTCGATGGATTTTTCTTTGAATTTCTATGGATGTAAAGTTTTAGTTGATAGTACATATTTTGCATAGCTCTTACGGTTTTTTATCAGTAAGTAATCAAAAGGGTTTTTTCCCTATTTTGTTTCTAGCTAATAACTGTGTCTAGCTTCTTTTTGTGTCCATCTAATTATTGTGTCAAGCTCTTTACTGTGTCCACATTCACTTTAAACTACCTTTGTTGAAATTTCAGTGGTCGACATGCTGCGGTCGTATCACGCTGCGCTCGGCGTAGCCCTTTATTGTTTATTGGGTTCCAATTTTCGTGGATTTCGTGGTTGGTTAAATCCACGAAATTAAATTTCCAACAAAATACATTTTTAGCTCACCTGACACAAAGGGTCAGTGTGAGCTATTGCCATCACTTGGCGTCGTCCGTCGTCTGTTGTCCGTCTGTTAACTTTTCACATTTTCATCAACTCCTCTGAAACCTCTAAAGCAAATTTAACCAAACTTTACGGGAATGATGTATGGAAGGTCCTTAACAAAGATTGCTCATTTCGTTCCGATCCGACAAAAAACATGGCCGCCAGCGCAGAACTTGTATTTAACATTGGACCCTATGGGAAAACATCATTTTCATCAACTCCTCTGACACCACTGAAGCAAATTCAACCAAACTTTACAGGAATTCTGTATTGAAGATTCTTTACAAAGATTGCTCATTTTGTTCTGATCCGACAAAAAACATGGCCACCAGCGCGGAACTTATAATTAACATTGGACCCTATGAGAAAAACGTCATTTTCATCAACTCCTCTGAAACCACTGAAGCAAATTCAACCAAACTTTACAGGATTGAAGTAGGGAAGGACCTTTACAAAGATTGCTCATTTCGTTCCGATTGGACAAAAAACATGGCACCAGCGAGGAACTTGTATTCAACATTTGACCCTATGGGAAAACATCATTTTCATCAACTCCTCNACGGTTTCCAAGGAGTTGTGTCCACAAGATCTCCGGTTGTATAGTATTGCTAAAAATGGTCAAAGTCCCATAACTCCTATAAAAATTGACGAATCAAAATGGCGGTGCGATATGATCTAGTACATATAGTGACTAACAATCCTACAAAATTTGAACATAATCCAATACACGGTTTCCGAGGAGTTGCGTCCACAAGAAAGTGTGACAGACAGACAGACAGACGGACGGACGGACGGACGGACGGACGGACGGAGACCATTACTATGTCCCACCGTCGCAGTGCGGCGGGGGACAAAAAAAACATGGCCACCATGCAGAACATCTAAAACCCTGCTGTTCAGCATTTCGTCAGGTGAGCAATACAGGCTCAGTCTCTGAGCCTCTAGTTCCCTTTAGTTTTAATGCAGAATATTCACTAGTGTGGACCCAAATTGATGTCTCGCCCATCCCTTCATGGTCACAAAATTGATTTGAATTCTCAAACTGACTAAATCAGAAAACCACACATATTCGCTAGACTGTGAAATTAGGGTAAGTGACAAAAGCAATAGAGGAGACTGTAATGAATCACCAAAAACGAAAATATCAAAGACCACTGATAGATACTGAAAATCCAAACATGTTCATTAGACCATGAAAATGAGGTCAAGAGCTTAAGCAAAACAGCAGACTGTCATTTTCCATTTAAGACAAACCCAAATACCAAATATTATTGACCTTACAATAATAGATACTGGGAAACTTAACATGATCACTAGACCGTAAAATTGAGGTCAATGACAAAAGCCATATGATAGACTATCTAAGACCAACCTACATACCAAATATCATTGACCTACCACTTGTAGTTACTGCGAAACTAAACTAAGAACAAAAACTTAACATGTTCATTGGACCATGAAATTGAGACTCACAGACAAAAACCATATAGCAGACTGTCATGTACTACTCAAGACCAACCTATATATTAAATATCATTGACCTACCACTTAGAGTAACTGAGAAAATGACCTAATCCCAAGAACTTAACATGCTCACTAGACCGTGAAATTGAGGTCAAGGACAAAAGCCATATGACAGACTGCCATGTACTATCTAAGACCAACCTCCATGCCATATATCATTGACCTAACACTCATAGATACTGAGAAACTTAACTAAGTTCATTGGACCTTGAAATTGAGGTCACAGACAAAAACCATAAAGCAGACTGTCATGTACTACCCAAGACCAACTTATATACCAAATATCATTGACCTACATCTTATAGTTACTGAGAAACTAAACGAAGCACAAAAACTTAACAAGTTCATTGGACTGTGAAATTGAGGTCACAGACAAAAACCATATAGCAGAATGTCATGTACTACCTAAGACCAACCTACATACCAAATATCATTGACCTGCCATTTATAGTTACTGAGAAAATGACCTAATCACAAAAAACTTAACATGGAAGTTTAGGACGCCGCCGCCGTCGTCGCTGCCACCGCTGCCATCATACTTTGTACACATATGTCTCGCTTTCCGCGCCTTTTGTTTCGGGCGAGACAGAAACCACAAATTTAAGGACCCTTGAAATATCAACATTAATGAAAACCACGAAAATTGACGTCTACAAATAAAAGTACTTCCAATTTAAATTTAACTATCGAGAGTGGATAAAATATGGTAATAATCAGGATATAGTGGTGTTATCTTTTTCTTTAATAATAAATACCTAGAACTGTATTCAAAATAGATTTGGTGGGAAATAGCAATGGGGTATAACCAACATATGTTGAATATGAAAATTTATCCGACAGTTCAAAACTGCTTTGAAAATTCAAAACCACTTTAAACTTGACATATAATTACAGAAAAGCCCAAACCTATCTGATGATTCAATATAATAAACAAGTAATTGCATGTTAGTTCAGTGCAAACAAAGATTTATTCACCAAACAAAATCATATTTCACTTGGGTAAGACCTCTTTGAATATGATCATCTTGGATGAATAAATCTTCATGTGGCCCTAACTGACATGTAATAAATGTATAACCAAAAAGATTTCATGTATTCAAATTTGAAATATGAAGATTTCCATAGTGTAGAGGGTTTCAATAAAGGCCATACTACCAATTTTTTAAGCTCTCATGATTCATGATCAGGAAAATAGAGCAGTGGAAGAACATTTTTCTGGATATCAGCATCAGCAATCTTACTTAACCTGAAATACAGGATTAACCCTTCATGAGACTTGGGATTTGCATTGTCATTTTTCACAACCTTGAATTTCACTCAAAATTCATGTGAACTGTGGGTATAACTACATGTTGTTTCAAATTTATGTGAACTGTGGGTATAACTACATGTTGTTTCAAATTCATGTGAACTGTGGGTATAACTACATGTCGTTCCAAATTCATGTGAACTGTGATGTTGTTCCAAATTCATGTGAACTGTGGATATAACTATATGTCGTTCTGTATTCATGTGAACTGTGGTTAAAACATCAAAGTTCATCCAACTGTGGGTAAAACTACATGTTGTTCCAGGTCCATGTGAACATGTTCTTCCGAATTCATGTGAACCATGGGTATAACAACATGTTGTTCCAAATTCATGTGAACTATGGGTATAAATACCTTTTGTACATGTTGTTCTGAATTAATATGAACAAAGGGTGTAACTTCATGTCATTTCAAATTCATGTGAACTGTTAGTACAACTACATTTCATTCCAAATTCATGTGAAATGCATAAAAACATTCTATTAGAATTTCCTGTGAATGTTTGGCTGTTTATGTCTCAAGTTTCAGTCCATTTACATATGGTGTCCATTAATTTTGTTCATTTTACCCATTGCTCCACCCTTCTTTGCTCTAGGTAAAATTTTAACGAAAATGATGGGCACTAGTATGTAAATCTTAAACAAACCACCTGAGACCATGAATTATTTCTTTATTATTACCTTTTATATTCTTTGATGCACTCATAGCTGACTTTGGCTGCCATATTGCTATGTTAGTGTCAATCCCACCAGTTGCAAATCTGGATGAATCTGGACTCCATGCTAAACATAATATCTTGGCTGTATGACCTGGGTATTCTAATACAGACTGAAAAAAAAGAAAAACAATTAAAGAACCTTAGTGAGCACACTCACATACCCCAAGCCCCCACATATCGGATAATCATACATTATTGATCTCTGAAATACAATAAGCCTGCTGACAATACCAAAATCTTCATATAGAATGCAAAATACATGCACCATGCAGAGGATATGCACTAAATGCAATATTTTGCACTTAAATGACAATGTTCAACAATAGGTATTTTTCTAATAAATTGTTAAAAATCAAAATGTAAGTACATATGTAGCATGCACACCTTTTGCATATGCACAACCATCCTAAAAAATGGAAAACTTCATTTCTAGAAAACTATGGGAGTTATCCAGCAAACAATGTAAACTATAAGTGATATAATGTAAATGACAAAGTTCAACAATGTGTACTTTTCATAAAATATGTCAAGTATTATGTATATCTTTCATATATGAACAATAAGGCTGCAAAATTAAAAGCTTCCTATCTTATGAAGTATAGGAGGAGTTATCCAGACAAATGATGTATCTATGTAGTAATCACAGACAGACGGTCAAAACAGTACTATTGTTCTAGGGGCTCCAATTTTCTTGGATTTCATGGTTTGTCAAAACCACGAAATTAAGTTCCCAACGAAATGCATTCTTCCCTAGAGTGCTGATGCTGAAATTCTTAAACCATGAATTTAAGTACCCCCAAAATAGTGATTTTTATGAAAACCATGAAAATTGATAAGCAATGATGGGATATGGATGTCCACAATTAAAAGAACTTCAACAGTACCTACCACAACTTTGTTGGATGGGGTAAAATTACCTTTACAAATGGCTGCAACAAAGTCTATGACACAACTACAACAAATCAAAACAGGTACCTGATACAGTGACCATTTCACGCCTGGGAAATTCATTAGTCTCAACCATATTTTACTACAAGGAAGTTAATTAATACAAAGTGAAAGACCATGTTTATAAAAATCGGGGAATGTCACTCCATATAAAACTGGTAAAAGATCTAAAATATAACTAAAACCATATGAAAGTTTGCAATTTAAGACAGAAATCATGTTTACAGTAGTTAGCCACTTCGGGGTGATCCTAAAATCCGGACATAAAGAAAAAACTAATTTACCATTGTTATTCGAAAAAAGGAAAGTTTTTTTTATTTATTACAACGAATTATATAAATTTATATGGAGTGACATTCTTGGATTTCTCGAACTGCACTATTAACTGCAAATCACAAATTTCCGGACGACGGTTTTTTGGTTGAGAACATCAAGTTTCCCAGGCATGCATTTATACAGAGAGAAATCAAAGTAAGATATGGATTATTCACCAAGAAGCTCTTGATAAAAAAAAAGAGAACCTGCATCCCTACAGCCAAAAAATTTAGTAGTTTTGGTTGCCCTCAATTTTTTCCACCAACTTTATCAAAGTTTGTTAAATAACTACCGGTATGCTGCAATGGTTATCCAATATTTCCAAAGGTATGCCTACTATGCCAAGTATTTTTTGAACTGCAAGTGGACCAAAACGGTCTTATATTGTTTCCAAAATAGACCATATCCAGGTTCATGTTTTGCACTCCTTAATTTAAACTTTTAACTGGTTCCCTATTCCCTGTGGCACTGTGCACCCAGGAAAACAGAAATATTATGGTGTGAATTTTTAGCTCACCTGGCTTTGCCAGGGTGAGCTTTTGCCATCACTATGCGTCCGTCGTACGTCTGTCGTCCGTCTGTCCGTCCGTCAACAATTTCAAAAATCTTCTCCTCTGAAACCACTGGGCCAAATGTAACCAAACTTGACTTGAATCATCACCAGGGTATGGCTTCTCAAAATTGAGTTCGATTAGTCGGCTGGTCAAACAACATGGCCGCCATTGCTAAAAATAGAACATAGGGGTAAATTGCAGTTTTTGGCTAATAACTCGAAAAACGTTACAGATATCAAAAATCTGACAGAGGTAAAAATGATCAGCATGGCAAGATCTACCTGCCCTGCAATTTTGAAGAAAATCTGAAAACCCATCTCGGAGTTATAGCTCTTTTTCCTTAAATTTTCACAATTTTTGCATTTTTTATTTTTCATTTCAAAAAGTGTAACAGATAGAGGTCAAGTGTAAATTGCAAAAATGTTCAGCATATCAAGGTCTACACACCCTGAAATTTTGAAGAAAATCCATAAACCCTTGTAGGAGTTATTGGCCTTTTTTCACCGAATTTTTAAAATTTTCTTATTTTTCATCTTTTATTTCTAAAATTATTGAAGATGAAGGTCAAGTGAAAACTGATGAAATGTTTGCCATGCTGTGGCGACTTCAAAACTGATGTTGAAAGTTGTTCCTTGACAGCCATTTTCAAAATGGCCGCCAAAAAAGGCAGGAAAATTCAACATTGTCCGATTTCAATGAAATTTGGTTTCCAGATACATATTGATGTTGCAACTTCAAAACCGGTGTTGAAAATTGATCGTGGACTGCCATTTTCAAAATAGCCGCCAAAAAGGCGGGAAAATCAACATTGTCTGATTTCAATGAAATTTGGCTTCCAAATAGATATTGATGTTGCAACTTCAAAACTGGTGTTGAAAATTGTTCGTTGACCGCCATTTTCAAAATGGCCTCCAAAAAAGGCGGAAAAATTCAACATTGTCAGATTTCAATGACATTTGGTTTTCGAATAGGTCTTGATGTTGCAACTTCAAAACTGATGTTAAAAATTGTTCTTTGACCGCCATTTTTAAAATGGCCACCAAAAAAGGCGGGAAAATTCAACATTGTCCGATTTCAATGAAATTTGATTTCCAAATAGATTTTGATGTTTGGACTTCAAAACCGATGTTGAAAATTGTTTGTTGACTGCCATTTACAAAATGACGCCTCGACTTCAAAACCCGCCGTGCGCGGTCCCGGCTGAAGAATAGGCCCGCAGCATCCTCTGAGCTTGGAGTATGAGCCATCCTAACAGAGGACCCCGAGGGAACCCCGGGATATAGAAATAGGACCCAGTATCTCCGGCTTGCGGGGTGTGACCCCTCCTAAACGAAGGCTGACCCCGAGGGTCCCGGGATATAGAAATAGGACCCATTCCGTGGTTGTGCGGGATTAATAAATACACAACCCATCTTTCGGATGGGATGGAAACTCAGGTCCACGTGTTGGAAGAAATACCACGCTTCCTGCACGTTAAAGAACCCTTGTAGCAAGCTCTCTTTGGGGTGGTCCGTAGGTGATCGGCTACAAGGCTAAATTCCCCGCCCTTGACGATTTCACCCTACTTTTCCAGTGGCAGTCAGAATTTCCTGTCCCATGGCCATTTCCATACCCCAAAGTGATTATTTATCAACAAACTTGTTCTCGTCTTGATATAGCTGAAATATTGCTGAGTAGACGTTAAACAATATTCAATCAATCAATCAATCGACTTCAAAACTGGTGTCCGACCCACGAAAGTTTGAGAAACTGAAGATCAACTGTATAACTTACATTGTTACCTTGATTGTGGCAACTGAAAACCAGGTGAGCGATACAGGCTCCTGGGAGCCTCTGGTTATCAAGTGCACTAACAATTTTTTCGTTACACACTAGTTTTGCTTGGTGTAAGGTTATGCCTTGTTTAGATATAACCATTTCTCAGTTTTGAAGGTGTGGGTGGTAAATCTGAGTTTTAGCTTTTTAATTCTATTGGAAATAATTGTGTATAAAGATTCTTCTATATGCTGTATTTGCAGTGCTCCAATGCTGGAGGAAAATACAAGACAAGTACCAAGTAAGTAGTTTGACAAGATGTGTTTGTGAAACACTAAATATGCACTCAGATTCTACAGTCAAATATGTGAAAACACCCAATTTAACCACTTTTTGACTTCTGTGATCTTGGACTTTGACTGACCTATTTTTTTTGCATATTTATGTTCCTCTTGACCAGACCTAAATGTATACACTTGCCAAGTATTAAAAGTCTTATCTTACATACCAGTAGTTCAAAAGTTATTTATTACCTTTCAAAATCACCCAATTTAACCCCTTTCTTCTGAAAGAGGTGAAACCCCTTTAAGCCTCTTGTTTATTGAAAATGGTTGTACCTATTAAAACATGCTCTGAAATTAAAAAAAAAAAGATCATTTTTCCATTTGACCCCCTTTGGGCTTCTTGTTTCTCAAAAACTGTAAATGCTACAGTTTATTAGCTGTAAAATAAAGCAAAACCCATCTCAATACGATAAATAATAAAGATTCTATTGGCAAATATGTGAAAAGACCTAATTTGACCCCTTTTTTTTTAAATCTGTGACCTTGACCTTTGACCTGACCTAGTTTTTTTTCATAATAATGTTCCTCTTGGCTAGACCAATACACTTGCCAAGTATGAAAACTCTATCTTACATAGTTCCAAAATTATAGCCAAGGTTAAATTTGGGATGCACAGACAGACAGACAAGACAAAAACAGTATGCCCTCAATCCTCGATAGGTGGGCATAAAAAATGAATAATCTTTGGGAAAATCAACATATAAATCATCAGAAGGAAAGTATTTTGAATCATTTCTATAGAGATATGCCTAGTGGAAATAAAATGTGTCTGTCAGTGAAAGACAACTGATTTCATGGTTTTCAATTAAAACTGAAGATAGTATGAAAGAAATTATTTTTATATCTGATGATTTCTGAATACATTTGTAAGTCCCTATGTAAGAGAGATAACTCTTCCAAAGGGATAAATCAACAAACACAGGCCATGAAATTAGATACATGTTACTATTGTATCATGAATTATGTAGGCATTTACTGGACATTTAATCCAGTTCTAGTGGGACTAGTAATGGACCAAAACTCTTAGGGCAAACCGACAGTGGTTCCTGTGGAGAACAAATAAAAACATATGAAAGAAATGAAAAGTTGCCTATATTTATATGTCGAAGATGCTTTTTTTAACCTTTCAAATACCCCTTTTAAAGATTTTGACCTCTAGTTAGAGCTGCTTTACATTATGTGATTGTACACAGTTTACCTTCTACTGAAGTCAACACCACATCTGAACTTCTATATAACACGGATATGACATTGTTTGACAATTGGCAATGTATTCCACTCAAACCAGTCATGAACTTACTATGAGGTATGAGCAAAGCTCATTGTTGAAAGCCTCATAGCGACTTCAAGATGAAGAACAACAATAAAAGCATTGTTCCTTTACTTGGTTCTACCATGTATTTGTAGAGACTTTGTCCCATGTACATTTACTCCATATCCTTTCACTGTTTAAAACATGTAACAAATATTTTTTTTTTTAGTTTCAGATTCTAATGATAACCTCAGGCAAATTACTGAATTAAATTGTGACTTTTGACCTTTGGAATTACTGGTGCCTTTCTTGATACATCCCGAGGTTGAATTCAAGAAAATGACTAGATGACAAAGAAATCACATTTGAAGCCTTAAGTTAAAGAGCCCAGCTGAAATTTGGCCCAAACTGGTTATGGCAAATGTTAATTTCAGACCCTGCAATTTGTGTTTTTTTTCTTTTGAAAACATGAAATTGAGCTCCCTATTGTTCCTTACATTACAAAATGTTTATCTATCTACAAAGCAATGAAAGCTCTGATGAAGGGAATACAAAATAAAGAGTGGTCGCCAAATGTGTTTCCTTCATACCCCAAACTATGTTTGTGGGGGTAAAAATGAGAAAATATGTAACCTTTTAATATACAGTAAAATACCATGCCCAATTTATCCTAATACTTCCAAATGAAAGGTTAAATGTACTATAGTACAGACACAGGCTGACAGCATGCCTACAATGGTACATGGTATTTCAATGTAATATACTGGTTACCATCTAACAGATTTTACATACATACCTACATAAAATATTGATTGCCACATACTGACGTATAATTAACGTTCAGTTTGAAGGAACATGCATTAAGAAAAATTCATAACTCATTTGGGATCCCTGTTATATTTTAGATTCTAAACTACAAAATTCTTTGTAAAAAAAATTTCCAATCTCACCTTATAATCAGCCATACTATAACATCTAACAGATCTATCTCCACCGGCTGTAGCTATAAATTGACCATCGGGAGAAAACTTGACAGCCATCACGGCACCAGAATTATCTATATTATGGATACTCTTTAATCCACCACCAGATACATCATACAAATGTACTGTGTGATCCTGTAAAACAATAAAATGTTTTGTTACCATGGTAACATGTACATCAGACAATCAGACACCAGATACATCATACAAATGTACTGTGTGGTCCTGTAAAACAATAAAATGTTTTGTTACCATGGTAACATGAACATCAGACA
>MJUU01054359.1:0-32154 GCA_002080025.1 Modiolus philippinarum | reverse complement strand
CAATGAAACCTGTCTAAACAGACCCTCCTTCAGACTGATGTAAAACTATAGTGAATATTTTACGTAAGAATATGGAGTAAATGAACATGAGACCATAACACATATGTTAACTTCAACTGCAATAACTTCAATGAGCTGTATGGCAATTTCGGAAATTAGTTCCTAATCAGCAGCACTAGAACCCAAACAAAGGAAATCCATAATTTAAAAAAAAATGTTTAAAATGCATAAAACCAAATGAAATCCGTATAATCAGTAATATCAAATACAGCTAAGGACAAAACTACGATAGAGGGAGTTGATCCCTAGGTTTGAGAAAGCTGTAAATAAACAGAAACTCCTTCAGACTGATGTAAAACTATAGTGAAAGCTGTATAAACAGAACCTCCTTCAGACTGATGTAAAAACTACAGTGAAACCTGTCTAAACAGAACCTCCTTCAGATTAATGTAAAACTACAGTGAAACCTGTCTTAACAAACCTCATTCAGACTGATGTAAAACTACAGTGAAACCTGTATAAACAGAACCTCCTTCTGACTGATGTTAAACTACAGTGAGTGAAACCTGTATAAACAGAACCTCCTTCAGACTGATGTTAAACTACAGTGAAACCTATCTTAACAGAACCTCCTTCAGACTGATGTAAAACTACAGTAAAACCTGTATAAACAGAACCTCCTTCTGACTGATGTAAAACTACAGTGAAACCTGTATAAACAGAACCTCCTTCAGACTGATGTAAAACTACAGTGAAACCTATCCACACAGACCCTCCTTCTGACTGATGTAAAACTACAGTGAAAACTGTATAAACAGAACCTCCTTCAGACTGATGAAAAACTACAGTGAAACCTGTATAAACAGAAACTCCTTCAGACTGATGTAAAACTACAGCGAAACCTCTATAAACAAAACCTCCTTCAAACTAATGAAAAACTACAGCGATACCTGAACAGAAAATCCTTCAGACTGATGAAAAACTACAGTGAAACCTGTATAAACAGAAAATCCTTCAGACTGATGCAAAACTAAAGTGAAACCTGTATAAACAGAACCTCCTTCAGACTGATGAAAAACTACAGAGAAACCTGTATAAACAGAACCTCCTTCAGACTGATGAAAAACTACAGTGAAACCTTTATAAACAGATCCTTCTTCAGAGTGATGTAAACCTATAGTGAAACCTGTATAAACAGAACCTCCTTCAGACTAATGTAAAACTATAGTGAAACCTGTATAAAGAGAACCTCCTTCAGACTGATGAAAAACTACAGTGAAACCTGTATAAACAGAAACTCTTTCAGTCTAATGCAAAACTACAGTCAAACCTATGTTTACAGAACCTCCTTCAGACTGATGCAAAACTACAGTGAAACCTGTCTTAACAGAACCTCCTTGAGACTAATGTAAACCTACAGTGTAATCTGTCTTAACAGAACCTCCTTCAGACTGATGCAAAACTACAGTGAAACCTATCTTAACAGAACCTCCTTCAGATTAATGTAAAACTACAGCGAAACATGTCTAAACATGACCTCTTTCAGACTGATCTTAAACTACAGACAAACATGTCTAACACAATCTCCTTCAGAAAATCGATTTTATTTGGAAACTTGCAATATCTGAATTTTAGAAAATTTTGTTTAAAACTAAAGAGTATCTCCCTCTTGCATAGCTCTGTCCTTAGCTGATTTTGGCTCTTCTATTTTGATCTCATTGGTTACTGTGAAAGTACAATTGTTCGTGGGGTTCCAATTTTCGTGGAATTCGTGGTTCGCTAAAACCACGAAATTAAATTCCAGACGAAATGCATTTTTCATTTGAGTTTTAATGCATAGAATTAGAAACCACGAATTTAAGTACCCACGAAATAGTGATATTTATGAAAACCACGAAATTTGATGCCCACGAATAAAAGTACATCCACAGTATTTGTTCTCTATAAGTTTTTTCACGTATTCGGTTTATGGACTTCCAAATGTTTTGTTTTTGTCTGCACTGAAGAGACATAAGTTGTCGAAATGTGCATTTGCAGAAACAAAATTCACATTAACTTCGGTATTTTGATATTCAGACTGACATAAAACTACAGTGAAACCTATCTAAACAGAAGCTCCTCACATTTACAAGATATAGACATTTGTACAAATTGGTACATTTTGTTCCAAACAAGGTTAAAGTTAGACAGTTGTCACTGCAGTAACAGTGAGAATGAAATACAGTCGGACCGACGGACATGTCTGGTAAAATCGGCACCGGTCCCGTAAAAGTTTCTATTTTACTGTTCCTTATGTCCGGTAATATTTTGGCTCATACATTAGAAAAATCCTGTATCTGAGAAGTAAATCTTTGTGCATGACTTTCAAAAAGTATAACTCCATGTATTCCTGTTTGTATTTTAATCCAAAGTGCTACATCTTTTGACCAGTTGTCTGATTTTCAGTTTATTTATCGAGGACCCGATAATGTAGGGGAAAGAAACTTGCACAAGATGTTTAGTTTCCATATATGGTAGTTCCATATATGGTATACATATTTATAAGCCTCTTTCAGTTGAAGCACCTCCAACAGAGGGGATAAATGCAGATTTACTTCTGAAAAGAGGTTTGTTAGTTAAAAAGAATACAGGGCAAATGGTAAAAAAAAATTTGTTTGATAGGAAGCATTTCTTATAGTTAACTAAAGTTATACCTTGATATCTCCCAGATAAAAAAAAACATGAGGCTTTGGGGGAAAGAATTTTCCCTTTTTTGTACATAACCACATGATACATTGTATTCAACTTGTATAAATTTTTGATGCATCATGCTACATCATGGACTTTTTTCAAACCTTTTATTCTTGGATTAAAGCGTCATAGCAAAGAAAGGTGCAGTCATATCAAAAAGTCCAGAAGCATTGCAGGACATTTGGTCAGGCAAATAAGAAAGGGCTGTCAGACCGAACATTAATCTACAGGACCTACTGTATCAGAACATGTTGCAGATGTCAAATTTTTACCTGACATTCGTCCTGTTGGCTTTACATTTTTGCCAGACAGACTGAAGTTTTGTCTGATATGTCCTTCAGTCAGGCAGTTTTTGATGTGTCTTAAGGTACAGTTTTTGTAACATCATTACGACCTTTAGTACTATCAAAGGAAGAAACAAAGGATTAAAGTGCACAATTTATCAGACAACACATTTTTTGGTTCAGCCTAGAAAATGCATATTATACTTATAAATACTTATATACATATTTATCTGAAGGGGAAAGTGGAACAAAAAAAGTTATCCCATGTTAATTTCACTTCTTTTCTAGTTATTTTACTTCCAGTGACATAGAAACAGAACAAAGAAGTTTCAGTCTGGTAAAAGTTGATTTGGTCTCGTAAATTTTTCAGATTTACCTGACCAAATGTCCTGTAAAAATTTTCAACTTTAGAATTCACTGCAGAAAACACACTGTTACAGGTAATTTTCCAGGCTCTATTGGTTTAAAGAGTGTAATCTTGATACATTTTGCAATACATATCTGTTTAAACCTTATAAGATGGTTTTAAACAGTAATCAGTGTACTAAACAAATGTTCTATTTTAGCTTGATATGTCTTTCCACCTTTCTCATAAAATATCAAATGGCAATTTGCAGAAATTCAAATTTACAATAGTATTTTGTTATTTACACCAAATCTTTCTATATACTTACACTGTATACTCCACCCTGATGGGCTTTCCCACCTTTCTCATTTTCACCAAAGCTTCCTATCAAGTCTCCTGATTTTCCATCATAAATAAAAATCTTAAAAATATAAGTAAAACATTTTTATTATTTTTTTTTATAGCAAATGGCTTTCACAAAGTATGAAAGAATATGAATAAACAGCTGCACCAAGAGAGCATTTCATGCCTGCCCCACTTTAAAGCAAACTGATTAAATGATTTATGAAACTAAAAACTTTATCTGATCAAACTTGATAACAGAGGAAAGCCATATTTTTACTTATATAAATCCTAGCTGGAACAGTAACAAGAAAAGGTACTACAGAATCCCCTCTGGAGATGTATACTGTGTAGGAAAGGTTGGGGAACCACCATTCTAGGGGACTTATTGTACCATCAATCATTTCATCTCATTATGAGAAATAAAAATATATATGATTGAGGGGTGGGATCTCAACAGTTTTGAAGATAATATATATCATTTTTTAAATGGAGTGGAAGGGGTTGGGCACAACCCAAACAGGACGTCAAACTATGTACAGAAACCTTCTTGTCATATGGTTCAACATTTAACCATTTTTCCATATTGCTTGCCATTATGATCAGCACCTAACAAGAGCTGTCGCCGAATGGCAGCCAGTTATACCCCCGCTCATTGAACCCTGAATCAATATGGCAATGCTAAGTTAAGTATGTGTGGACATAATACAAGCATGGACACAGTACAAGTGTAGACAAAATACAAGCATTGGCATAGTTGAAATGATAAATTAAGTTAACGTCAAACAGGAAGTAGAGGAGTTACTGACTCCAACAGGGGAGACACCAATCAACTCATTATACTAAAGCTTCAGACCAAATATCAAATCATTACTACATACACAAGCTGAGCAATCCTTGATGAAAAATTTCAGTATATGGCTATAATGGGAAAAATCAAAGTTAACGTCAAACAGGAAGTAGATGAGTTACGGACTTGAAATGGGGAGACATGATACAACTCATCATACTGAAGCTTCAGAACAAATATCAAATCATTACTACATACACAAGCTGAGAAATCCTTGACGAAAAATTTCAATATATAGCTATAATGGGAAAAAATCAAAGTTATCGTCAAACAGGAAGTAGATGAGTTACGGACTTGAAATGGGGAGACACCATACAAAGATACAACATTTGGTCATGGACCCGAAAAACACCTTTTTGCAGGGGAGAATCTAAACACTTTTTGTTTAGTTCCAATTGACTCAGCACTTTCAGAGGAGAAGGTTTTTGAATGTCTTTTCAAAGGGTCCAATGTTAAAACTATGTTCCCTGCTGGCGGATATTTTGGATAAAGTACTGTAAAGCCGCAGGTCTAGCGTCATGTTAACGGAACACCACTAGACAAACAGCGATACAACAAGAAGGGTTTTGTACGGCCGTGGGCTATGTGTCACGTTATCGTTACACCACAAGGCTAACGGCGATACAAAAAGATGGGTCTGTTTGTTGTCAGAATCTAGATGAAAGGGAACTGCAACCTTGGGATTCAATACAAAGTACAAGGATTAAAAACAAACTATATTTTATTAAATAAATCATTGGTAGCTCGAGTCTTTGACCCTGGGATATCTCTGGGATGGATCTACCAAATATTCTTTATTTAACTACAGAATTCCATCTTTTCAACAAATCCTAAATCAAAACTATTTTATAACTGCGACAGACAAATTACTTATAATTTTAACCCAACAGAGGATCAATCTAACAATTAAAGGAGGCCTAGAACTATGTATCACGAAATTCTGTTCAGAACCGTTACTATAAACTATTATCTTAATTATATCAACAAATAAAACATTTCAAGACACCTCCAAGATACACTAAAATAACTACAACCGAACTGGGAGAACTACCTCCTAAATGGGAGACAACAACAACCCATTATGAATTCAACATAAATATTAATTCTTTCGACAAAACATATGCTGATTTTAAAACATATCACAAAATCATAAATAAATTACTATTTACTGCAATTTGGTAGAAAGGGGATCTTGATTTACAATCTACCTCCCGTTCTGGAGATAACAACCTACAGGGAGAAACAACTCGCCCGGAAGACAGACGGACCACAAATATTTTTGGATAATCTACTTAGTACAGATAACCTACATTACAAACACTGCATTACAATTTCAATTCATCTAAACAACTAGTCAAAGTGAATAATTTTTGCTAGGACAGGAGATATCAAAACAACCACCAATTATCTCCCGATCTGGAGGGAACAACCTATCTGGGAGCAACAACTGGAGATGGAGTAGGACAACAACCAAGACCTCAACTAAATCTTTGAAAACACAACAGAATAAGTTCACACCTCTTTCTTTCTTAGAGTAAACCGAGGACATTCTCCTGATCTGACTTTCTATCTTTTTCTCCTTGCTTTCTAGCTCTGAAACAACTTTCTACTAGGCTCAGCCTGTTCGAAATTGCCGCTGCAGCACCTTTATATACTCAAGGACGGCGCTGCAGTCTATTATGACGCAACACTTAAATAAATCAACCAATCACTGCAGTCTAATGGTAGAGGGGAATTCCCTCTAGCCTGAATGTAAACATGGACATGATCAGATCTACCAGTTGCAATTTTAGTCTTCCCAACATTATTTAAATGGTACCAAGTTGTTTTTGGTTAAATATTTGTGATAATGAATCTCCTTGATTTGCTTACTCCATGAGAAGCTGAACAATAACCGGTTTCAGGTAATTTTTATCCTATAGTGTATCTTCCGAAGACTTCGTTCATTTTACAGTTGTGCATAAAAAACACGTATTTTTGTTTTTGTACCATGCATTACAGCTAAACAATTCTTTTTATTTCAGACTTACAGACTTGTAAGTGAACTACATTATTTGACAGATTCGACCAATTACAAATATTCCTTCAGACAAAACTTGTGATTTTCTCCGACTGCATGTTGTTTGGAGTTGGTAACTTGGGTCAGCATGACAGTACTGACCTGAAAAACAACTTTTTTGCAGGGGATCACCTGAGGACTATTGTGGCCAAGTTTGGTTTCAATTGGCTCAGTAGCTTCAGAGGAGAAGATCTCTAAATGTGTTTACCCATAGGTCCAATGTTAAAACTGTTTCCTGCTGGTTGCTATCCTGGTTGCAGTGCAAACCCTAATCAAAGTGTTTAAAGCCCTTAAAGAAAGGTTGCTTTCAAAGATGTAAGTAGACTTGTTACAACCCCTCTTGTCGTTTATTTATTATTTTTATTTTGCTATAAAAGTGAATTTCAAGAAAAGTTAACAATATTGATGTGGAGTAAAGTCTGTAAACGATCAAGCAAGCAACAGGTTGTTTTCACTTCAGTGATGACTAGAATATTGACAAAGTCAGAAAGGGCCCCGCCCCCTTGTGTGTCCCAAAAACCTGACTGCGGAATTTCATAGAAATAAGATTTTCCTCAAAAACAAAAGGGAGCTTCCTTTGATCAGGACCAACCTTGTGTATATCATATAAATCCCTGATGGGAATTTTTATTTATTGTACGAGGTACAGCTAATTCTCAAAATATGCACTTTTTCATAAAACCAGAGGCTCCCAGGAGCCTGTATCGCTCACCTGGTTGTCATTTGCCACAATCAAGCTAACATTGTAAGTTATACAGTTAAACTTCAGTCTCTCTAACTTTGGTAGCTCAAACTCAAACAGTCTCTCTAACTTTGGTAGCTCAAACTCAACCAATTTTTGAACTGTATTTAAAGTCTGATCATGTTTTACTATATGTCTTTGTTGGACATTTTTGACAAAAAACATTCTTGCTAAGGACTACTTTTGACACCAGTTTTGAAGTCGAGACATCATTATGTAAATGGCGGTCAACAACAATTTTTAACACCATAAAGTCCCAAATCAATATCTATTTGGAAACAAAATTTTATTGAAGTCAGACAATGTTGAATTTTCACGCCTTATTTGGTGGTCATTTTGAAAATGGCAGTCAATGTACAATTTTCAACACCGGTTTTGAAGTGGCAACATCAATATCTATTAGGAAAACAAATTTCATTGAAATCAGACAATGTTGAATTTTCCCGCCTTTTAGTCAGCCATTTTGAAAATGGCAGTCAATAAACATTTTGAAGTTGCCACATCAATACCTATTAGGAAACCAAATTTCATTGAAATCGGACAATGTTGAATTTTCCCGCCTTTTTTGGCCGCCATTTTGAAAATGGCGATCAACAAAAAATTTTCAACACCAGTTTTGAAGTCGCAACAGCATGGCAAACATTTCATCAATTTACACTTAACCTTCATCTTCTATAGTTTTGGAAATAAAAGACGAAAAATACAAAAAATTTAAAAATTTGGTGGAAAAAGGGCAATAACTCCTACAAAGGGTTTCTGATTTTCTTCAAAATTTCAGGGTGGATAGATCTTGATATGCTGAACATTTTATCAATTTAAAGTTGACCTCTATCTGTTATAGTTTTTTGATAAAAAATGAAAAATATCAAAATTTTGAAAATTTTACGGAAAAAGGGCAATAACTCTAAGACGGGTTTTCATATTTTCTTCAAAATTGAAGGGCTGGTAGATCTTGTCAGATTTTTGATATCTGTAACGGTTTTCGAGTTATTTGCAAAATACAGCAATTTACCCCTATGTTATATTTTTAGTAACAGCAGCCATGTTGTTTGACCCTCGGACTAATCGAACACAATTTTGAAACTGCATACCCTTGTGATGATTCAGGCCAAGTTTGGTTACAATTCGCCCAGCAGTTTCAGAGGAGAAGATTTTTGAAATTGTTGACGGACGACCGACGGATGGACGACGGACACAAAGTGATGGCAAAAGCTCACATGGCCTTTTAGGCCAGGTGAGCTAAAAATGATGTTTTTTCCCAAAAATCATTTTCAGATTTTTCACAAAAATGAAAGGGAGCTTCCTTTGGTAAAGTTCAACTTTGAGTATCAAAATCATTAAAATCCCTGAAGGCAATCTTGAGTTATCGTACGACATAGAGCTAATTCTCAAAATATGCACTTTTTCATATTAAAATGAAGTTTATTCCCAAAAATCATTTTCAGATTTTCCACAAAAACAAAAGGGAGCTTCCTTTGGTAAAATTCAACCTTGAGTATCAAAATCATTAAAATCCCTGAAGGCAATCTTGAGTTATCGTACGACATAGAGCTAATTCTCAAAATATGCACTTTTTCATATAAAAATGAAGTTTTTTCCCAAAAATCATTTTCAGATTTTCCACAAAAACGAAAGGGAGCTTCCTTTGGTAAAGTTCAAGCTTGAGTATCAAAATCATTAAAATCCATGAAGGCCATCTTGAGTTATTGTACGAAATAGAGCTAATTCTCAAAATATGCACTTTTTCATATAAAAATGAAGTTTTTTCCCAACAATCATTTTCAGATTTTCCACAAAAACGAAAGGGAGCTTCCTTTGGTAAAGTGCAACCTTGAGTATCAAAATCATTAAAATCCCTGGAGGCATACGACATAGAGCTATTTTTCAAAATATGCACTATTTCATATAAAAATGAAGTTTTTTCCCAAAAATCATTTTCCAATTTCCTTCAAAAACGAAAGGGAGCTTCCTTCAGCCAAGTGCAACTTTGAGTAAAAAAATCATAAAAATCCGTAAAGGCATTCTTGAGTTATCGTACGCCATAGAAAATGCTGAGGGACAGATGGACGGACAGGCTGATTACTATAGGGCGCCACCATTTCATGGCGGGGCCCTAATAAAATATGGTGTCTAAAGTCTAAGTTACATGACTGTAGTTGACAAGTTTAAAACAAATCTTCAGACCATTTAAATTTTGGCTTGTCAAAAAAATAACCCAGAATAAGGCCTCTGACAATGCACAGACAGTGAAACACAAAACTCGCACGTTGAACTAAGCTTTCATCATTCTACTTTCATTTTCTCCATTCGGCACCTGTTGTGCATGCGTCCACACCAGAAATTTGTTTACATGCCATTCAAGCAACAGAAACGCTCTCATGTTTATGTAAAATCGTTTCACTGTTAGAAAATTTTATCAATTTTAATTGCAGGATAACAATTATATTAGCAAAGATGCACTTTATTTAATCTGTTGGAAGATTCCGTCTAATGACAAACCATTCTTCTGAAATCACCCAAAATTACCAGATGATAAATTTTCCGTTAAGGGGGGTGGGGAATCCCTTTTCTTGAATAATTCTTTTAAATGATTACCTAATTCTTTCAAATCTGTTTGAATTACTTTTTTTTCTCACTAACTCATTGTTTAAATTCAAAAATATGATTTTGGTCAATTTGGTTTTTCAAATTGAAGCACCTGTTTTTCTTCAAAGTGCATTTCAACTGACAGGGTCATGACATTAGAAAGCATTGCAATGCAACCTTTCTAAAAATATCTTTTTTTTGGCAGTGGACCATCTAAAGACTATTGTGGCCGAGTTTGGTTGAATTTGGCACAGCAGTTTCAAAGGAGAAGACCTTTGTATGTCTTTTCCCATAGCACAGGATCCAATGTTAAAACTATGTTCGCACTGGCAGCCATCTTTGATATAGCGCTGACCTAAAAAAACAACTTTATCGTAGGAGACCACCTAAAGACTATTGTGGCAAAGTTTGGATCCATTTGGCTTAGCAGTTTCAGAAAAGAAGATCTTTAAATTTCTTTCCCATTGGCTCCAATGTTTAAACTATGTTCCCCACTGGCGGCAATCTTGAATATAACACTTATCTGAAAAAATACTTTTTTGCAGGGGACAACCTAAGGTCTATTGTGACCAAGTTCTGTTCCAATTGCCTCAGTAATTTTGGAGGAGAAGATCTTAAGATGAGTTTTCCTATAGGGTCCAATGCTAAAACTATGTTTCCCACTGGCAGTCATCTTGGTTGAGGTATGAACACATTATAAACAAGTGTGAACCCAAACAGATGTCTCACCTGTCCCTGCTTGGCCTTTAAATTGATGTGAAATCCAACAGACTTAATCAGAAACTAAACATGCTTACTAGACCATGAAATTTGGGATGACAAAAGCCATATAGCAAGGCCAATCCACATACCGTTTTTTGATGCGTATTACACGCACATATTTTCCCCTAGAAAGGTCCTAGTGAGAGGGGGATGCGTTTAATACATGCGAACTTCAAAAGACTACTTTTTTCTGACCACCGCTAACTTAACTTCAGACCAGAAATGACATTGGAAATAAGTATAAAATCCTTGTTGTGATCCAGATACGAACCTGTGTTTGATGATAACAAAGTTTGCTAATGTTAACATGAATAAATGTGTATTGTTTTCTTTGTATACAACATGTATATTCAGAGATTTCCCGGTACCCAAAATTTCATCTCGATCGTGTCCGCCATATTTGTTTTGATTAGGTGAAGCCNGTTCCGGTTTTAAGGGGAACACGATACTTGCAAGTCATAATGTAATTATATTTATGAAAAGGGATAGTTTTAATGAAATTAATTAATACATAAACCGATTCTAAAGATCAATAAGGGAATATCACTTAAAAATTTACCAAAGGCAAACCGTAATAATTACGTTTCCGTAACCGCCTTTGACTTATAATTACGTTTAGAGATAAACTTCCTGTGTTTATAAAATCAATATATTTTCGTTTGCAATTCCTAAAATGTTTGAACCATTAAATAAATACAGGTACAGTTATTCCTCTAAATATAAGTGAATAAAGCATCATGTATTCCATTTAATTCAATCTACAAGGTAACTCTCGGCGTCTCCAGACATTTTTGGACAGAACATGTTGAAAATTTACATGCGTTTTTTTACACACGAACTAGATTTTTTCTGATTCTTTTCCTCTGAGAAAGGGGGTGCGTTTTATACACCAATGCGTTTAATACACACCAAAAATCGGTATCTTACATGGAATACCCAAGACCAACCAACCTACTAAATAAATTTCAACCTACTACTTATAGTTATTGAAAAATGGACTTAAGCAGAGAATTTTAATGTGGTCACTGGACTGTGCAATTGATCAAAGTCAAGGTCACATGATTTTATGTCCATTGTGTAGCACTTGATAAGTTCTACCACTGAAAAAATATGATGTTCCTACATCAAAGGATTTTCAAAATATCCTGCATTGAGTAAAAGTCACTGTCGTCGTACTTTGTATACATGTGTCTCGTTTTCCATGACTTTTGTCACCGGCAAGACAAAAACAATCCAAGCCTTCCTTTAGTGCCAAGGAACATTGTATTAAAATTTCATAAGGATTGATCAACTGGAACTTTAGTTATTGACAAAAAACAAATGTGTCTACAGACAAGCTGACGACGAATACGTAGATAACAACAATGACGACAGCACTTTACCATTATACGACCTCAAAGTTTTTTTGTGGTCATATAAAAACTTAAAGAAAAGTGATCATTTGTGCATGACTAAGGGGCCAGTGCTATCATTTGGACGTGGGATTGTATTTACTCCTAAAGACACAACTGCATGTCAAATATCAAGTGACTAGGACTACTGGTACAAGCTTTACTGTTTGCAAAAAACTTAAGGTGATTGTTCATGGCTAAGGAGCCAGTCCCGCAAACAAGTTGGATTTTGAGTTGTACCCATACTCATTCTACTGCAAATCAAATACTATGGACCTACAACTAACATAACTTAATAATTCTCAACAGTTTCCAATTATTGACAACACCATCCCTATGCCTAATTCTTGCTTGAACTACTTTTTGTTGCAGACAAGACAAAAACATTGCATGAGCAATGAATCTCCTTATATAAAGAATACATTAGATTTTACTGCTCTACATACTTGGCAATCAGATCCACCAGTCACAAAGTAATTTCCATCTGGGGAATATCTAACTGAATTTACAAAGTTGGTATGTTCCTGAAATGAAATATATAACTGTTATATCATCTGCATAGACTTCACAAAATGACTATTGTGAGAAAAGGAACTCTGTAAGTGGAGGTAATGAAATTCTGTGATTGTTTGTTTGTTTGTTTGTTTGTATGGGGTTTAATACTACTTTCATCATTATTTCAGTTACTGTATATTGTGGTGGTCAGTTTTAGTGGTATAGGAAGTGGGAGTACCTAGAGAAAACAACTGACCTTGGGCAGGTAACTAACACACCTTATAATGTAGGGTTGCAAGTTGAGTGCACCCTTTTTTGCAATTTACAAAGTGGGGCACAAGCTCACAACATAGAGGTGATAGGCTACAGTGATTGTACTACTTAAACAACGCTGCCACCATGGCCCTCGCCTAAGCCATGATATAAAATCTCTTGATTCTCATCATCTCTCAGCCACAGAAAAAAATGGTTTTGTTGGTCATTTTGTTCAAAATTTACATATTTTATCAATTGATAAAAAAAAAATTCCATCATACCCTAAAAGGTTGGATGAAAACCTAGGACTTTTTTAATGACTTTTTGTTGAATGATGCCAATGATTTGGTAAAGAATACAGAATATGGGGTCATTTGAAGAAAGTGGATATGAAATTATGTTAGTCATACAGAAAAAGAATTATATCCTTGCATGAAGCAATCACAGTATTTAAGGAATTCCCTTTGGATCAAATTGTGCACCTTTCATTTCAGATCTTTTTCTTTTATGTATCAAGCTAAGGGAGTTCATGAAATAACTACAAAATGATATATTAAATAAACAATGTGACAACCTATTTTTATTTTCAATGTTAGCAGCAGGTCTTACCAATGACAATCCAAGTTTTTAGACTATTTCAACATCATTTTACCCACAAAAATCACAAAAACTGAACCTGAAAGTAAAGACTGATCAGGAATTACTAAATTTAGCAATAAGGGCAATAATGCTTCAAGTTGCCCAAAGTTGTTCCCATAGAAACAATAGATCGATCACCCTATGATTTGTGAAAGTCACTGTGCATGATCATGTCATTTGTATTTCTTTAACAGTGTACTAGTAAATTGGTACTACCTGAAGTTTATTCCTGTGAAGAGCTCAAACATGTTAATATTATCTCATGTTTGTAAAATCAAGACAAACTATTTGTAAATATAACTTTATAGTATAAATTTTATGAATATTTCAGTGAAAATTACCTTCAAACATTGCAACCTAGTAAAAATGCAATACCAAAACAGGAAGTGAGTGGACAAAAATAAAGGAACAGAAATTAGTAAGTGAGTGGACAAAAATAAAGGAATAGAAATTAGTATGATACATACACAACACTAACCATTCCTTTAAAACTTTACAACAGAATGTAGGAGCACCTCTAAAATGAGCTCTTTATGACTATTTAGGGGTCATGTTTTAAAAAACTAGAGATACTGTGGCCTGGAGGGCCACAAAATGATACCCCCACTCCCCATTGGAGTAGAAGATCCTCAATATAATTTGTCACAAAAAAATAGTTATAACTGCACAATTCCATTGTGTACAAAAAATTTGAGAAATTTGTGTAAAAAGATTTCGAAAATTAACTAAGTCGGTAAACAGGAAGTTGATGTCCGGCAATCCTGAAATCGCCCTACAAAATTTCAAGTTGCAGTGATGAGTAGTTACTGAGAAAACTGTTACAAAAAGTTTCTACAATTGACAAAAGATCTCGAAAATTAACTAAGGCGGTAAACAGGAAGTAGATGTCTGGCAATCCTGAAATCAATACTTGCAGTATAGGACATAATTCTTAACGTGCACACAAAATTTCAAGTTGCAGTGATGAGTAGTTACTGAGAAAAATGTTACCAAAAATTGTTTTCTATCACAGACAGACAGATGGACAGACGGACAAAGTGATTCCTATATACCCCCCTGAACTTCTTTTGTGGGGTATAATAATAATAGAAATGAAAACTGAAATACAAAATTTAGAAATGAAAGTCTAAATGATTTAGACTGAGAACTTAAAAGTTTTTTGGTCGTTTTAGATTTTCACTTTTTGGGTGGGACTTACTCTATATAAACTGTGGACACAGGATATGTCTCGCCCACCCCTTGCATCGCCTTAATTTGCACATTGATCTACTACAGCAGGAATAAAAATAAAATATAATCTATAGCTGGGAAAAAAAATGATGTGATCACTCATGCATGACTAAGGAGCCAGGGTATACATCTGGGCGTGGAATCAGTATGTACTTCCCAAGACAAACTGCTTGTCAAATATCAAGTGCCTAGGACTACTGGTATAGGCTGTACAAACTGCTTGCTAAAAACTTAATGTGATCGTTCATGCCTAACTAAGGGGCCAGGGTCACCATCCGGGCGTGGAATGGGTACATACCTGCCAACTTTTGAAAATCTCCATGGGGGTTTTTATGCACGACCTTCCTTTTGAGTCGTGTGAGATTTGCGCAAAGTTTTTTTTGTCTTATAGGAGTTTCCGCGAATCCAATTAGTGACGTCACAAAATCTAATTTACATATGCAAATTAGCGTTTTTGGTTGGCAAAGCCGAAGAATTATTACTATATAGCACTTGGATAGAATTTTCATTCTTTGATAACTTTTTTATTATATGCATGATTTTGGATCTGTAAAATGCATGTTAAACATTGAGATATTAATATTTTTTCTACCGATTTACTTTTTAATAAAAATAGACAAATATTTTTTCATGTGCATTTCAAAAATGTAAAAATTTCGAAAAATTATATGGTTTACAAAATACGCTAATTTAATATATATTAAAAATAAAAAAGCTTAAATTTTTTACATCCTGTAAAAGTGTAAACATTCCATAATTGAGATCAAAAAGAATTATCCATTTATCTTAAATAACAAATTCTCAATATTATAAAATTTCATGATCTGATGAGTAGCAGAAATACTACAACTCTTTACAATTTATGTAAGTTTATTAAAATAATTAATGAACGGGTATCTCCCTAGGGTAACTTATGTCTGTTTTCTATTTATATTTGTATTTGTCTAAATACACAGATGTATATAGTCATTATACATCTGTGATCCTTCGTATATTATTTACTCTGTTGTAATATTGTAATATTATTTATATGCACTTCTCTGTACCATTGTTGTATGGTTTTGTATATTTTTTATTTTTTTTTTGCCTTTTCTGATTCAATCACAAGTGTGGTGTTCTGGAATTTTGAGTGACCTTTCGTGCATTACAGTTCCAATATGTTTGTTAACGTCGTTAAGGCTACTCAGTTCAACTATGCAAACTCTGCAGAACGGGGAACTTGCAACGACATAGTCACTCGCACAGCCATCCACGGAACTGTCAAGAGTGGTGCTTGCAGCTCGTTGTATCAGGGATTGTGAACCTTGATTCATAACTTATGATTGCCGGTGGTCCATTCCTTTACATAACTTTATTTACGTCGCCGAAGCCTTAAAATCAACAAAAAAAATCCACCAAACTCGTCATGTTTACGATTGTTTACACGCCGGCTCCAATCAGCTGTTTTTCATGCGAATAGAGCGTGATTGATGTAAAACCGATTCTGATTGGCTAATATCGAGAATCTGGTTAACTCCCTTTCGAGAATTTGGATTATCTCCCTTTCAACGGTCAAAATCGTGTAAACAAACATTTTTTCGTGTGAATTTCTTCAAAATCGTGTTTTATGCCAAATTTTTGTGTCACGATCGTGACATCGTGACAGAAGGTTAAAATCGTGTAGATCACGCCAAAATCGTGAAAGTTGGCAGGTATGTACTCCCAAGGACGCAACCGCATATCAAATATCAAGTGCCTAGGACTACTGGTATAGTCTGTACAAACTGCTTGCTAAAAACTTAATGTGATCGTTCATGCATGACTAAGGGGCCAGGGCCACCATCTGGGCTTGGAATCTGTATGTATTCCCCAAGACGCAACTGCAGGTCAAATATCAAGCGCCTAGGACTACTGGTATAGGCTGTACAAACTGCTTGCTAAAAACTCAATGTGATTGTTCATGCGTGATTAAGGGGCCAGGGCCACCATCCCAGCCGTGAATCGGTATGTACTCCCCAAGACACAACTGAGTATCAAATATCAAGTGCCTAGGACTACTGGTATAGGCTGTACAAACTGCTTGCTAAAAACTTAATGTGATCGTTCATGCGTGACTAAGGGGCCAGGGCCATCATCCATCGTGGAATCCATATGTACTCCCCAAGACGCAACTGCATGTCAAATATCAAGTGCCTAGGACTACTGGTTTAGGCTGTACAAACTGCTTGCTAAAAACTTAATGTGATCATTCATGCATGACTAAGGGGCCAGGGCCACAATCTAAGTAGGAATTTGAGTGGTACCCATAATAATGCAACTGCACATCAAATACTATGGACCTACAACTAACATAAGCTTGTTAATTCACAAGAGTTTGCAATTGTTGACGCCGCCGCTGCCGGTAACGCTATCCCTAAGTCTCGCTTCCGCAACTTTTTTGTCGCGGGCAAGACAATAAACATAGGGTATATTTTTTTAGACTTTTATTAGTGCCCAGTAAAGGATCATCCACACATCATGTTTTATTTTTAGTAACAGCTACCATGTGTTTTGTCTACCGACGTAAAATCATAAACTTGAAAGTGCATACCCTGGTAATGATTCAGGCCAAGTTTTGTTGGTATTGGTAAACCAGTTTTGAAGAAGATCTTTGAAAAAAAAACAAAAAACGACAGACGATGAAACCTAATGACAGTAATGATGAACCGTGATGCACAGCAATTGCAATAGCTCACATGGCCCATCTTGCCAGGTGAGTTATCATGCCAGAAACTGATACTGGGATGCTATCTACATTTTCTGTAATATTTGATATTGAGTGATATTCAATGTCAGTTGGTCAAATTAGCTTTGACTTCCAATGACCGGAATGTTTTACACATACTGGCTTTTAACTTATACTGGTAATTTCTTCTGAAATACACAATGATTCTTTACAAAACACTTCAGGAAGTTTTAAATTTGATTTTTCTTCCGATTGCGACAGTGTTTTATCAAAAGTCTGTACCCCTTGAGCAAGCTGGAAGCTTACAGGCAAGCACTCCTTGGCCAAGCTTTCAAAATTATGTTTTATCTGATTTCTTTCTTCTTCAAGAAAGTAGTTTTGTAGTTGTCTACCTGTAGAACTTTGTAAGCCATCTTGGATTTGGTGTGGAACTGCCAGACAACATTTATGGACTATATAAAAACAATTGTGACTAAGTTTTGTAAATTGATTTAGTACCTTCCGCGATCCTTGAATGTTCTGCACTGGCAGCCATCTTGAAAAGAGTTTGTGCCTTATGTACCATCTTTAACAAGAGACCACTAAAGGATTATTGTGACCAAATATGCCTTTAGGTTTCAGAGAAGCAGATTTTGAAATGAAAATTTTACTATGAACAGATGCAAAATGAAAGCAAAAGCTCAAACTGGCTATAGATTTCTTCTCTAAGAGATATTTATATACTTACTGGTAGGGCCTTTTTATATTTGAATGGAGGTCCTTCAAAAAATGTGGCTGTTTTATCTTCACTTCCAATAACAAGCCTATAAGGTCTGTTTTGCTTACAACTTATGGAATTACAGGATTTACTCTGTCCACTTAAGTCACCTACTGAAGAGCCACTGTCCCACAAAAACGCATGTGCAAATCTGAAAATAACAGTCCATAAAAGAATTTTTTTCATTTTCTTTTCATTTTGTGTATAAAGTCTTAAAACTACAGTCTGGCCTAAATGTTAATTATTCCCAGACAAATCATGGTAAGTATTGGCTAAAATTATCCATGGCCTCAGCACAGTCTATCCCAGAGGGATAAACATTAAACAGGATGCTGTCAACTTAACATTTTTTCATATCTACCATCATTAGCTGTTTGTTTTGGTCCATCATTATTTGGTTTGTCAACCTTGCATATGCACAAAACGTTCAAATGTTTCTACTGTTCTTTCCTGTTTTTGACGTTTCAAATACAAGGCTCATTCTCTGAGATGACGGTAATGGACATGTTTCTTGGTCCAAGGTTTTTTCACATTAATGTAAGGGGTAGCTCTGAAAATTTGGTCCTTAATTCTCTCTTATTAATGTTTTAGATTTTATTTTGTTGTTCTCCGTGTATGACAACTACCACAATATGCTCTTATTCTGTCTAATTAATGTAAAGTTCAGCTATTTTGCAACATGTATTTTTAAAATTAGAATGACATGCTTCAACATATACATTTATAAATAGAAAACCTTGTCCCTTTTTCCTTTTAACCTGTGGCCTATTTTTACAGTTTTTATTTTGTTTATACACATTAATTTTGACCAATGCAACACAAAAAGAATTCACTGAACTCATGACAACAAATAACTAGAGGCTCTCAAGAGCCTGTATAGCTCATCTGGTCCATGACTGGCATAAACTGCAGCCCAAATTAACCCAATGTTAAAGTGTCTCTTTTCTAGAAGTTTCAAAGGAGAAAATCTTTGATAGAGTTTTCCCCATAGGGTCCAATGTTAAACAATGGTCCCCGCTGGCGGCCATCTTGGATGAGGTACAGACTTGTCAGACATAATTTTTAAGAAGACCATTAAAGGCATATTGTGACCAAGTTTGATTCCAACTGACCAAGTAGTTTCAGAGAAGAATGTCTTTGAATGTGTTTTTCCCATGGGGTCCAATGTTAAACTATGTCCGCCCGCTGGCAGCCATCTTGGATTACTCCCCTTTGGGTCGTTGTCTCTTTGACACATTCCCCGTTTCCCTTCTTTTTCCTATTACCAGACACATTCTTCGATAGGTACCGACTATGGACAGTTGTCATCAAGTATGGTTCCAATTGGGCAAGTAGATCCAGCAGTTTCCACGGTTATTAAAAGCCTCACTATCCATTACAACCCATTTCAGACCATCATTCAAAAAAAAATTTGGGCAGGGGTTCCCCTTATAATTCAGATAATGCATATTGCTGAAATCAAAACATTCCAAGTCCCACTTTCCATAAAAAGATTTTGGCTGGGTTTCCCCTTTATAATCTAGTTTAAACATATTTCTTATATTGTGAAGAAAACTATGAAGCACAATAAGACAATCAAGCTTACATTGTAATTTATACAGTCTCTCAAACTTTGGTAGCTGGAACACCACCTATATCTTGAACTGTATTTAAAAGTCTGATCATGTTTTACTATATTTCTTTGTTTGGCTATTTGACTAAAAACATTCTTGCTAAGGACCACTTTCGACACCAGTTTTGAAGTCAAAACATCATTTTGTAAATGGCGGGCAATTACTATTTTCAACATCAGTTTTGAAGTCAACAACATCAATATCTATTTGGATACCAAATTTCATTGATTTTGGACAATGTTGAATTTTCCTGCCTTTTTTGGCGGCCATTTTGAAAATGGCGTTCAACGAATAATTTTCAATGAAGTCGCAACATCAATATCTATTTGGAAACCAAATTTCATTGAAATCGGACAATGTTGAATTTTCCCGCCTTTTTTGGCAGCCATTTTGAAAATGCCGGTCAACAAACAATTTTCAACATGGTTTTGAAGTTGCAACATCAATATCTATTTGGAAACCAAATTTTATTGAAATTGAACAATGTTGAATTTTTCCGCCTTTTTTTTGGCGGTCAACGATCGATTTTCAACACCACTTTTGAAGTCACCACAGCATTTCTAGTTTTAGAAAATATGAAAATTTTGAAAATTCTGTGAAAAAGGGCAATAACTCCTACGAGGGTTTTTGGATTTTCTCCAAAATTTCAGGGTGGGTAGATCTTGATATGCTGAACATTTTTTGCAATTTAAAGTTGACCTCTATCTGCTATAGTTTCTTTGATAAAAATAAAAAATATCAAAATTTTGAAAAATTTCCGGAAAAAGGGCAATAACTTCTAAACTGGTAATCAGATTTCCTTCAAAATAGCAGGGCAGATAGATCTTGCCATGCTGATCACTTTCATCCGGTCAGATTTTTGATATCTGTAACGGTTTTCGAGTTATTTGCCAAAAACAGCCATTTACCCCTATGTGCTATTTTTAGTAATGGCAGCCATGTTGTTTGGTCCTCGGACTCATTTGATACAATTTTGAAACAGGATACCCTGGTGATGATTCAGGCCAAGTTTGGTTAAAATTGGTTTAGTGGTTTCAGAGGAGAAGATTTTTGAAAAAGTTTACGATGGATGGACGACGGACGCCAAGTAATCGCAATAGCTCACATGACCCTTCGGGTCAGGTGAGCTAATAAGTTGGACATATACCCTGCTATGAGTGACAACTGGTTAGCCTATGGCTATATGTTATATTTGTAAAATGGACATGTATAGTGAGCCAATATGTTACAAGTCCTCTGAAAACAGAAAGTATTCGCAAATGTACAGACCCATTCATGATCAGGATAATTGTAAAGACACAATTTAGAGGTGGGAACTGTACAAAATATCACCACTGCTCCCAACATCATACTACTCAATTCTAGCATGGCTCTTGTTAATCGTCAACCAGTATAATACTCAATAACCTCATACTTCACACATGTGCAGATGGTATCTGAATAACAGTAGAAGAGATGCAAAACAACCATGTTTTTGATTTTGTGCGTCTTATTTAATGAAGGAAATTATGGTTAAATTTTTTTTTTGAAAAAACCATGCCATTCAGACACATAAATGTGTACTGTTTTGCTTTCTATTCAGATGGTGAACTTGCATCTGTTTGAAAATCTCAGATAGTGTATCGTGACATCATAGACATAGACAACACTGGAGATGGGAAATCCACTTTCTTTTATATCATTAGGTCACTTAAGAATGAGAAATTCCATTTCCTGTCATATTAGAATACATGTAGAAATAATTTATGGTCGTTTTATGGTTATTGTAATTTAACCCTGGTTTGGATCTTAATATCCATAATTTAACCCCTTGACAACACTCTGGTTAAAATTTGAATATAAAGGTCCACCTCATGGTCAAATGACAATAACCATATACCTGCCATGAATTATTTCTTCAATATTTACTCCAATTCTACCGGTAAATAAGTAAGTTATTGTGAAAGGGATTATTGAATCTTTATTAATTTCTTACTTTTCTCTTCCTTCTCCACAAACAGCTATCCTTTTACTATCTTCTGTCCACGCTATATCTTTTATTGCGCCACCAAGAGGTTGATATTCATATTTTAATATATGTTCTGCATTGATTGTGTCCCAAATGCGTATTTTACCTGAAGCATCTAAAAATAAAAGTTCAAATCCAATATCATGTCAAAAATGAAAATATAACTCATACAAATATTCTACATGTACATATGCAATACCCCTAAAAGTTATGACTGTATAGCATATTTTTTATTTGGACTTTGCCACCACAAAATATGACAAATCTTGACAAGTCTATAGAGTACATTTCCGTCACATTATTCTTCTATCATGTCTATTGTTCTGCTTCCATAACACATTGTCAATAGAAATGACATCTCATTATAATTTCCATCTTTTTTTTTTCGGAATTATAAGAATACAGTATGTAGATTTTTGTTAATTTCATAAAATGTTCAATCAGAAATATATGTCAGTTATCTCCCTGTACCAAGTTAGTTATATATGGTCAGAGTCAAGATAATTTTAATTTCAATATCAAAAGAGGCTACTGATATGCAAACAAGTCTGGACCCTTATAGATGTCTCTCCTATCCCTGCAAACCAAAATGGAAAATATAGGTTAGTGACCTAATTTTGGTGGAATGCTGACCTTTCATCATATACAAGCCTACATGATTCTACCATGCATAGCATTTAACGACGCCACTTCAGAACCTGACAGATACTTGTTATTTGAAATGAAACAAAAGACAACCATCAAACTCTACATCAGAAGTCATTTACCCCTGTGAGAAACACATCGCCTACGAAGAAGTGACAAATAATGTCAGTTAAGTGACGTAATTTTGCCTGGATGATATCTACCATCAGAGAAACATGTATATATTTATACAGGTTTCATGATCCTCTGTCCCATTGTCCAACACATCTCATTTGTGACTTGAACTACTCTAAAATTTTTGGATTTTGGAATTTAATTTTGTTGTAGCTTTGTTGCAGATACATAATGTACACAATAAGCTTCTTCGGGTTTTAGTGCTGCTGATGAGGAATTACTTTCCGAAATGGCCATACAGCTCATTAAAATTATTGCAGTTGGAGTTGTGTTATGATCTCATGTTCATTTACTCCATATCCTTTTGTAAAATATTTAATATCTTTGATATTTATCTTGGTGCAAACAAGAGGCCATAAGAATAAGATTTTGACACGTGTTTTATGTGACTCCTCTACATTTTAAGGGTTTAGGGCATAAAATTGCAACATATAGTCTGTAGATGTGCAGTTAGCTTTTGAAATTTGGATGCCAGTTTCAACTTAAGTGAATTTTCTGAATTTGTCAAAGACTCATTTTATATTTTCACAAGTGTTTGGAAAAACAAAATTCTGAATACAGTGTACTTTGAATTCTAAAATGTGATTTAAATTTTGGTAAATACACTGAAGGTATGAAAGACCACTTAATTTTTCGAATTCTACTTTAATACCAACCATACTTTTATTTAGACAAATTACCAATGGCATTTCAAATATATTTGATTCCAATTTTGGTCAATTTCCTAAATGTTGCAAAAAACACATTATTTTTTGGGAATTTTACCTACCAACAATACATTAAGAATCTGTTTTGATAAGGACAAGCATCTTCACCGATTGGATTTCAAAAATATTTCATTTAAATTTGGGTTAATTTTCTTGTAAGTCTAAAAGACCACTTATTTTGTTTCCAATGTACCCTGCAACAATCCTTTTAAGAATTTGTTATTTTTAGAACAAACATTTTCACAAATAGGATTCTCCCAATTTTGGCAAATATCCTGAAAGTCTCAAAGATGGGTTAATTTATGTAATTCTACAGAGAAACCATACTTATAAAATGTATCTTAATGAAATCCATTATTTTCAATAATACGATTGAAAAATTTTTTATTCCAATTTTTGTAAATTTCCTGAATCTCTCAAAGACAGGGTGTTTTTTTTTAAATTCTACCTAGAAACCATGCTTTGAATACCTTTCCCTGAAATCAGTCAATTGCAAAATATCATAATTTCATCCTGAAAAATTCAAAGACAGATTATTTTAGGAATTCTAACTGGCAACCTTAAAGTATGATTTTGTTTAAGAGAAATAAATCGTTTCCAACAATTACATGGCAAAAATCTTGGACTTGAAAGATGAGGGCTTAGCATGTTAAGGGCTGAATAGCTGTTGTTTCTGAAGGCCCTATCAAGTTTGCCTGTTTGTTGACCTATAATCATGGATGCGTGCACTGAGAGATGAAATAAGTAGTAAATTTCAATGGAAGCCAATCAAGTAGAAAATATAGGTAAAAAAAAACACCTGATTTTCTTGAAGGCTGTCAGTCAACCCAAGATTCACTAACATGCAAGACATACACTCAAATGAGGATGCGGACGTAGATACTGACATGGACACAGGCACTGGGATGCTAAAATTGCCCCCTGAACTTTGTTGATATGACCTGTGCTATAAACTAACCTCCACTAGCTATATAATATCCACTAGGTGCATACTTTGCCGATGTTGTTTTGAATGAGTGTTGTGTGTAAATATCAACTTGAGATGGGTTCTGAAAAGAAATCATATAAAAGAGAAATAGAGAGAATAATAACATGCTACAAAAAATGTAAATTATTAAATTATCAAACACTTTCAAATGAAAGTTTGGGGGATAATGTTGATGACTCTGTAGATGTCTAGCTATATTCTTGTGACTTGAACCCCTCTTTAGGAATTGAATTGTGTTGTAGAATTGTTGCATATTGACATTGTTGATATGCAATAACCTTTCAGAATTCAGATATTGGTACAGATGAAAAAACAAGAGACCCAAAGGTCTTTCATGTGACTCAAATTCATCCGACATTTTCTGATTTAGGATTTTAATTTTGTTGTAGCATTGTTGCGTAGTCTGTAGATCTGCCATAAGCTTTTGGAATTTCTATTCTCCCACCTCGGACAAGGGAATCCATTGATTTTGGAGTGCAAGATTTTTCTGTCTTACACAGGGGGGTGTAAGACAAGCTACACACGTATATTCCCGCCAGTTTTTATATCATTACAATATACATGTCTTAGTCTACATGAATTGAAAAGTATATAAATTTGTAATTAAAAGTATAAAATAATATATTGACTACCTAAGAACAGTAAAATTTGAATTAAAACACATCATAAATGCCTAAATCGTCGACAGTGAAATAACCCCATACTGGGACGAGTGATCCATGCTTTATGATGTCGTTAAAAGGGAAGTAATTCACTGATGTCAACAATGGCGTTTCGACGGCAATTTGTTTGATTTTTTAGATGCTGAGGGGGTGAAAAATAATCAAACACCAGTGAGAGGGTGAGACAAAAAAAATCTCAGACACCCTTGGGTTAGATTATATGAATCTAACACCAGTGAAAAGGCAAGATCAAGAAATCTCAGACACCCAAGGGTAAGATTTCAATATTTCTCTGATGAGGCTTGCCGAGTCAGAGAACCATTGAAATCTTACCCTAGGGTGTCTGAGATTTCAAAATCTTGCATTTTCAACGGTGTTTGATTTACTTTCTCACTTTTGTAATCACGAACTACGATTTATTTACCACCAAGCCGTACTTGACATCCTACGTTCCTAAGCGACGTCAATGACGTCTGCATACGTTGCTTGGCAATTTCTGTCTTGTACAGGGGGTACAAGACAAGGAAATCTCACACCACTAAAAATAGGAACTGTTCTGTCTCAAAAGTGAGAATTCTAGCGTCTCGGACTCGGCAAGCTTCCTCCAAGTACTTGAAATCTTACCCTTGGGTGTCTTGAGATTTTTCTGTCTGACCCTCACCCTGGTGTAAGATTCTTATATTTCACTTCAAACTATGTATACCTGACAACCTACTTGAACCAAAAGTAGTAGGTTGTAAAGTGGTGACTAACACCCAATCACCCCTAACCAAAAGACCACAAAGTGATCGGTCTGTTTCTATTTCATAGAATGGGATGGAAAAACAGTGAATTTTTTTCTGTTGGTAGTGGGTAAATTTCTATGGTATCCTAATAGTTTACCGGTAATTATATATTTTAATTTTTTTCTCTTGGTGGGGGTATAAAAATAAGTGGCGTTCCACCCCCTTGTGGGAATTTTTACTGGAATAGCCCTAATTATTTCCTTACCTCATAACTTCCTTCTGAATTACAGATATAATATTGAGAAAAAGGGAGTACATATAAGTTCAAGAATGATAATACTTAAAATTTCGTTAAGATGTTAATTGCTTGTAATGTTTAAAGTTTTAGCTATAATAATAAGAAAACCGATAGAAATTGATCCAAAATGAATAGACAGTAGAATAGATAAATAGTTGGTGGTCTACCGCATAAATTGGTAGGGTTGGCAGGTATATATATATATATATATATAACGGTCTATGGTAGGAACCCAACGGGGTTAGAATTAGAGAAATGAATATCGAGATTGCCTTCCCACCGAGGGATTTGGCTGCTCTTCGAATGCACAGATATTACAGACAAATTACACTGCCCACGCCATCTCTGCGGGAGACCCAAGGGATGTAAAATAGAGTGAGCTGCAAATTTATTTTGACACGTAATATGAGAGTTAAGTATATTAATTAACCGAAATTTGAACATGGAATTGGTGGTGTAATGGTTAGCGTGGCAGACTCTCAACCCTTAGTACCTTGACAGAGGGGGTTCGAATCCCGCTGGAATCAACAAAAAATATATATATATATATATGGCTAATCTTCTATGAAATTCAAAGACTAATAATTTTTTTAATTCTTGTTCATTATATGGTACCAAATGTAATTCTGAGTATAATTCTGAGCACTAAGGATTAAAAACAAGAGGCTCTCAAGAGCCTGTATTGCTCACCTGGGCCACGGCTGACATATGCAGTTGTTTTAAGGGCATTATTTTCAAATAATGTTATATTATCATAAGTTAAACTATATTCCAATGTAAAGACTAGCAGCTATTCTGGATGGGATGCAATTCTTTTGGCCAAGTTTGGATCCAATTGGCCCAGTAGTTTCAGAGGAGAAGATCTTTGAATGTCTTTTAACATAGGGTCCAATGTTAAAACCATGATCCCTGCTGGGGGCCATCTTGGATATTGCACAGATCTGAAAAACAACTTTTTTGCAAGGGACCATCTAAGGACAATTGTGGCCAAGTTCAGTTTCAATTGGCTGAGTAGTTTCAGAGGAGAAGATCTTTGAATGTCTTTTCCCATAGCCTAGGGTCCAATGTTAAAACTATGATCCCCGCTGGCAACCATCTTGGATATAGTGCTGATCTGAAAAACAACTGTTTTGCAGGAGTCCATCTAAGGACTACTGTGGCCAAGTTTGGTTTCAATTGGCCAAGTAGTTTTAGAGGAGAAGATCTTTGAATGTCTTTTCCCATAGGGTCCAATGTTAAAACTATGATCCTGCTGGCGGCCATCTTGGATATAGCACGGATCTGAAAAACAACTTTTTTACAGGGGACCATCAAAGGACTACTGTGGCCAAGTTTGGTTTCAATTGGCCCAGTAGTCTCACAGGAGAAGATCTTTGAATGTGTTTCCCATAGAGTCCAATGTTAAAACTATGATTCCCCCCTGGCAGCCATCTTGGATATAGCACGGATCTAAAAACAATTTTTTGCAGGGGATCATCTAAGGACTATTGTGGCCAAGTTTGGTTTCAACTGGCCCAGTAGTTTTAGAGGAGAAGATCTTTAAATGTCTTTTCCCATAGGGTCCAATGTTAAAACTATGATAACGCTGGCGGCCATCTTGGATATAGCATGGATCTGAAAAACAGCTTTTTTGCAGGGGATCATCTAAGGACTAGTGGCCAAGTTTGGTTTCAATTGGTAGAGTAGTTTCAGAGGAGAAGATCTTTGAAAGTGTTTTTCCATAGGGTCCAATGTTAAAACTATGATCCCCGCTGGCGGCCATCTTTGATATAGCCTGGATCTGAAAAATAACTTTTTTGCAGGGGACCATCTAAGGACTATTGTGGCCAAGTTTGGTTTCAATTGGCCCAGCAGTTTCAGAGGAGAAGATCTTTGAATGTCTTTTCCCATAGGGTCTAATGTTAAAACTATGATTAACAGCTGGCGGCCATCTTGGATAAAGCGCGGATCTGAAAAACAATTTTTTGCAGGGGACCATCTAAGGACTATTGTGACCAAGTTTGGTTTCAATTGGCCCAGTAGTTTCAGAGAAGAAGATCTTTGAATGAAAAGTTTACGCCGGATGGACGACGGACGAAAAGTGATGGCAGAAGCTCACCCTGGCTATAGCCAGATGAGCCAAAAAGTAATGGTTTCTAATTTTCATAAACACTGATAAATTTCCTGACTCTCAAAGCCACTTACATGTACTTTTGGAATTCTACATAGCAACCATACTTTTTGAATATGGGTTTCACAAAATTTCCTGATACTCTCAAAGACAGGGAATTTTCGGAATTCAACCACACAGCTTAAATTAAAGAACCTTAGTGAGCAAGCTCACATACCCCACGCCCCCACATATCGGATAATCCTGCATTATTGAACTCTGAAATAAAATGACAAAATTTGATTCAACATGTTCAAATTTTGGTAAATTTGCTAATTTAATTGTAATTAACTAGCTATAGCAAAATCTATATTTTGACCTTTCGACTTCTGTGACCTTGACCTTTGACCTGACCTTAGTGAAATTTGCATAATGCTGTTCACTTTTTCATGACCAATATTGCAGGCCAAATATGAAGGTCCTATCACATCTTGTTGAAAAGATATAGGCAATAATAAAGTTTTCAATTTTGCACTCGGTGACCTTGACCTTTGACCTGACCCAATTTTTTTTGTTTGACTCATATTAAGCTTCATTAGATCTATTCACATATAGAATATGAAGTCTCTAGGAATAGAAATTAATGAGCTATAGCAAAATTTAGATTTTGATCTTTTGACCTCTGTGACCTTTACCTTTGACATAACCTTAGTGAAAATTGCGTAATGTTGTTCACTTTCGTATGACCAATATACAGGCCAAATATGAAGGTCCTATCACATCTGGTTGAAAAGATATAGGCAATGTTAAAGTTTTTGTTAAAGTTTTCAATTTTGCACTCGGTGACCTTGTCCTTTGACCTGACCCAAATTTTTTTGGTGGATTTGTATTAAGCTTCATTAGATCTATTCACATATAGAATATCAAGCCCCTAGCAATTGTAATTAACGAGCTATAGCAAAATCTAGATTTTGACCTTTTGACCTCTGCGACCTTGACCTTTGACCTGACCTTAGTGAAATTTGCATAATGGTGTTCAGCTTCACAGTATCAATACACATACCAAATATGAAGGTCCTATCACATCTGGTTTAAAAGTTATGAGCCAGGTCAAAGTTTCGGACAGACAGACAGACAGACAGGCAGGACAGAAACAATATGCCCCCGATCTAAAGATCCGGGGGCATAAAAAATCAAACATGTTCACTAGACTGTGAAAAAGAGGCCAAGGGCCAAAGCCATATAGGAGGCTGTCATGTTCCATCTAAGACAAACCCACATACCAAATATTACTGACCTTACATTAATAGATACTGGGAAACTTAACATGCTCACTAGACCTTGAAATTGAGGTCAAGGACAAAATCCATATGACAGACTGTCATGTACTTCCCAAGACCAACCTATATACCATATATCGTTGACCTACCACTTATAGTTACTGAGAAACTAAACTAAAACAAAAAAACTTAACATGTTCATTGGACCGTGAAATTGAGGTCACAGACAAAAGCCATATAGCAAACTGTCATGTACCACTCAAGGCCAACCTATATACCAAATATCATTGACCTACCACTTATTGTTACTGAGAAAATGGCCTAATAACAACAAGTGTGGACCTAAATTGATGTCTCGCCGTCCCTACATGGTCACAAAATTGATGTGAAAACTCAAACTGACTAAATCAGAAAACTAAACATGTTCCCTAGACTGTGAAATTAGGATAACTGATAAAAGCAATATAGCACACTGTCATGTATCACCTAAAACCAAAATGCCAAATATTAGTGACCTAATATCACCTAAAACCAAAATGCCAAATATCAGTGACCTACAACTGATAGATACTGAAAAACAAAACATGTTCACTGGTCCATGAAAATGAGGTCAAAGGCTAAAGCTTAATAGCAGGCTGTCGTGTTCAATCTAAGACAAACCCATATACCAAATAGTATTGACCTTACATTAAAAGATACTGGGAAATTTAACATGATCACTGGACCATGTTTTGGGGTCACAAACAAAAGCCATACAGCAGACTGTCATGTACTACCAAAGACCAACCTATATATCAAATATCACTGACTTACCACTTACAGTTAATGAGAAAATGACCTAATCCCAAAAAATTTAACATGCTCACTAGACCATGAAATTGGGGTCAAGGACAAATGCCATATGACAGACTGTCATGTACTACCTACATACCATATATCATTGACCTGCCACTTATAGTTACTGAGAAACTAAACTAAGCACAAAAATTTAACATGTTCATTGAACCGTGAAATTGAGGTCAAGGACAAAAGCAATATGACAGACTGTCATGTACTACCTAAGACCAACCTACATTATATATATCATTGACTTACCACTTACAGTTACTTAGAAACTAAACTAACCACAAAATACTTACATGTTCATTAGTCCATGAAATTGAAGTCACAGACAAAAGCTGAATAGCAGACTGTCATGTAATACTCAAGACCAACCTATATATCAAATATTATTGACCTAACACTTATAGTTACTGAGAAAATGACCTAATCACAAAAACTTAACACGCTCACTACACTGTGAAATTGAGGTCAAGGACAAAAGCCATATGTACTACCCAAGACCAAGATCAACCTACATACCATATATCATTAACCTACCTTTATAGTTACCAAGAAACTAAACTAAGCACAAAAACTTAACATTTCACTGGACCGTGAAATTGAGGTCACAGACAAAAGCCATATAGCAGACTCTCATTTACTACTCAAGACCAACCTACATACCAAATATCATTGACCTACCACTTATAGGTACTGAGAAAATGACCTAATCACAAAAACTTTGTACTTTGTACGCATATGTCTTGCTCTCCATGCCTTTCTTCGCGGGCGAGACAAAAATGTATCCCAAATAGAGATTGGCAAAATTTAAAGATTGCAGCATTTATCATAGAGAAAAATTAAATCTTAATGTAAATTGTGACAAAGAGAATGACAGACACAGGTATAACAGTATACCCCCTTCTTCTTTGGACCTGGGGTATAATAATGTTTTTTATATTCCTGGTCCTGGGAATAAGAACATAAACATAAATGTATATAGATAAAATGTTCAGATGACTTAACAAATATTAAACCAATTCAACAATCTGGCTTGAATATTTACCGATATATTCCTTATGAATACACTATTTTCATGTACATAGAGAAAATTCTGTCCTTTAGGATCATCACCCAACACCAAAGATCTTCCTCGCTCTGTGACTGGTAACGCAGGAAATATACGGACTGTAAACAAAAGCATTTATCAATATTAATATACAATGCTTGACTGTCTATACAATAATGCTTATAATGAGGGCATTGTCATTATGCCTTGACGATATTAAAGGGACAGTGATATCGCTTGCATCATAGATAATGCCAGAGTTGCATAAGAAGGCATCATTGATGTTGAAGACATTACCACTATACTGCATGCTGTCAAGATATCGTGATACTGCCCTGTATATAATCAAATACCATTTTTATTTCACTGACAAATAACCAAACTGCTGTAATAATTTCTTTAGATGATGGATTTTGCATCCTGCTAACTCAAATTAAACCACTACATGCATGTCTTTTATATTCAATAAAAACTCTATTGATATCCTAAAACTAACTGCCAAATTTAAAAATTAATGTTTCAAGTTAAGAAAAAGCTAAAGCCTGCTTGGCATTTCTCAATTCAAAATTGTAATTACCTGAAACTATATTTATAGGAGGATTTACGGTACATAAATCCTTCTTATGCTGTTGCTTTCCTCAGAAAAATCCCGGGTATGAATATGAACTTTGAGATCAAAAATCAACTTTTTGCGACCAAATTCATTGAGAATTTTTTCTTAAACATTTTTGTTAACACCATAAGAAATATAACATATGATTGTAAGGTTTAAGCATAATTAAAATAAACTTGTTGAGGGAATATTTTGAGCAGTTGACAGGGTGTCACATGACAAGATAGTTATAAGTAACTTCACATATTAACGTATTTGTAGAAATAATAATCAATTAACTGTGACCTGA
>MJUU01054358.1:16023-44334 GCA_002080025.1 Modiolus philippinarum | reverse complement strand
TCCGATCCGATAAAAAACATGGCCACCAGCACGGAACTTAGGTTTAATAATGGACCCTATGGGAATATTCACGTTTTCTTCCTCTCCTCTGAAACCACTGAAGCAAATGCAACCAAACTTTACAGGAATGATGAACTGAAGGTCCTTTACAAAGATTGCTCATTTCGTTCCAATCCGATAAAAAACATGGCCGCCAGTACTGAACATAGTTTAACATTGGCCCTAAGGGAAATTCACATTTTCATCTTCTCCTTTGAAACCACTGAAGCAAATTCAACCAAACTTTACAGGAATGATGTTTTTCAAGGTCCTTTACAAAGGTTGCTCATTTCATTTCCATCCAATAAAATACATGGTTCCCAGCGCGGAACTAAGGTTTAACATTGGACCCTATGGGAAAATTTACATTTTCTTCTCCTCTGAAACCGCTGAAGCAAATTCAACCAAACTTTACAGGAATGATGAACTGAAGGTCCTTAACAAAGATTGCTCATTTTGTTCTGATCCAATAAAAAACATGGCCGCCAGCACAGAACAAAGTTTATTTTGGCCCTATGGGAAATTCACATAAAAATCATGGCCACCATACAGAACATAGAAAAATCCTGCTGTTCAGCATTTTGTCAGGTGAGCAATACAGGCTCAGTGTCTGAGCCTCTAGTTTAACATGTTTTAATTATTTATGTCACTATGTTTTTACTGAAAAAAAAAAATGATGTACTACACAAATAAAAGTCTTTATCCAGAGATCAATTGTACAAAGTTGAATTTTGCGGTAATTTTTTTTTTTTGTATTGTGATCTTGACATGTATGATTTGTAGTGTTATTTTTTGTTTCTGTGTGCTGAGAAAGTTTTGATTATAAGATGGTATTCCTAGAGGTTTTTAGATTTGAATGCAATATTTTGTAGTTTTATTGGAGTGTAAAAGAGTTGACCATAGCACATTTTGAATGAAGCACGCAAGATCTACATGTGAAAAATGTGCACCAAATACATCCTTTTACATGACAATAAATCTACAAAATATTGCTTTCAATACCCATAATTACATTCCATAAATAGAATGCAAGTATGAAAAAGAAAGGAAATGGGGTAAATATCAAGGAGACAACATCCCATATGCAGGTTAAAAAGTGTTTAGGCAAGATTACTTATTGAAAATCATGGATGTAACAATGTGCCATTTCTTTTTTAGATTATTTGCTGTATTTTGTCTAATAGTATAACATGTTAATGAGGTTTCACTGACTAATAAAACTCAGTGACATCACATTTGGGATCACAAGTACTCTTAAACATACAAAGCAGAATAAATGTATTTATATGGTTATGAAAGTGTATTTCCAGAAAAGAATTGTCAGAAGTATTGGATGTTTATTCTTGATATTTGCCATTTTATATGCCTGCATGCTTTATATTACAGGTTTAAATGTAGAATTTTGCAAAGAAGATAAATCATTACAAATGGCACTGTGTGGCGACAGTACACTCCTGGATTCTGTGACTGGTTTATTAGGAACACTTAACAACAACAAAACAGATGACATCCAGTCACCGTCCAGAGATATACCAGCAAGCTTGTCAGATCAACATATATATAATACTTCATCTCTTTGTAAGTCCTGATGATCTTTAAAAAGCTTATTGTATTGGACACTGCACATAAAACCAATAAGGTACAAGTCAAAAATAAAGTGTAGACAATGTCAAAAAATGTGTTTCCCTCACTGGGTCTTTCAGTACATTTGGAGTCATTAAGGTAGATAGACACTGTTGCTCTGCGCAATTCAATCGGGCATTTGGAAATTAAAGAGTAAAATACGGATTTGGTTTGATTTTCTGACCGGAACAATATTTTGACAGGTTTTCCTATGTGACGTCATAATTGATTGACTAATGTATAACGTCTTATTTCGTCTTCTTTGCCACGAATTAACTCCCTTTCCCGTAAATAATGTTCATTACGGTAACTTTGTATGATATCTTCTTTAAAAGCATGGTGACCTATACATTTTTTCGCCTTTTCCTGTAGTTGAGATTATAAACAATCTACTAACAAAAGTACAAAAAATTCTCATGGATAAAAGGGTCATTTCTGTTAAGTTAAAGATTGCCTTTCCATATTTCCTTGTGCATTCTTCAGTCAGTGGACAGACTCTGTTAAGTCTTATTATTTTAGACCTCTACAAGTCTGCAATTATAGGTTTTGTTATGCAATTTTGACCTGAACAAGTCTAAAATTGATCAGACTTGTACGAGTCTAAGAGAAATTACCATTTTATGTTTTTTGCGCTTAATGGGTATTTGCAATTATCCTTCATATTGTTTATCATTGAAAACTAATCATGACTAGTGCCTTGTAATTTAAAACAAAAAGCCATACCAATCTGCAAAAGCAGTTTGTTGATATTGATAATTTTGTTATCTTTGATAACAATCTTTAATTGATTGTACACATGCTGTCCTAATTTTGCCCCAGTAACCAATAATTTTCCAATAAAAATGGAAAATTAAACTTCCATGATATTTCAATTAGGTCTGGACACCCCATCTCTAAATACTGACGCTTGGCTCATTAAAATGGTCAATTTAGCACATTTTAGACTTATGCAAGTCTAATTATCCATAAAATTTGAAACACCTGTGCAACAGGAAACAAACATAAGACTTCATCAGGTCTAAAAATTTTAGACTTCAACAGGTCTATGCATACAAAACTAAGAAAATTAAAAGACTAAAACAAGTCTAAAACTCTGCAGACTGGTACCAGTCTGTCCCCTGACAGTTCTTTGTAAATTTAAGTGAAAAAATGGCAAAAAATGCAAAAACTTCGACCTTGATTCTAGACAAAACAATCATGGTGACCCATCTTTTTTATTGCGGATTTCAAGTGTATATGATTGGATCTTCAATCGTTCCAATTTATAATGAAATCTTATGGATGTAAATATCAGTGTCTATCTACCTTAAGGCAAACACAGTTTTATGGAAAACCATGACGTCTTGAATGTCACAGTATAAAGAGAAAAAGGGTTAGATCCTGAATATGACTAGACTTATGGGACTGTTTCTCTTTATTGCACTCAAAATAATCATTGTATAAATTTATTTAGTCATCATATATATTTTTTTTCTCATTCTTATATGTAGAATTACTTACTGGAGATCTAATTTAATCTTATACCACTCGATTCTATGTTCTGGCATAATTAGCCTCCTGGTGACCAACCCTTAGTCTTACTCTCTATTTATTGCTTCATCAGAAAATAAGTTTCACATTATATATTCCAGGGGATGTAACTCTATATAAATTATACATACGTGTAACTCTTTAGCCATGTTATATATATGTAGATTCTGATATGTAAATTTTAAATACTTTCAGGGGAAGTAAATCCTGATACTTCTGGGTTTTGGTATCCACCAGGACTTTCAAACCAGAACTTTACCGGTGACAAATATGTTCCTACTTTCTATCAGGATTTTTCGGATGCAGACATTGCACAAGTTAATGACACATGCGGAGACAATAAGTTATGTCAGTATGATGCCATTCTCCGCGGAACATCGCTTGGATCTAAAACAAAGCAAAAATCTGATGATATAAATCAGAGGGAGAAAGATAAAGGTATAGTATATGTTTCTGAAATAAACAACGATCGATATGGAGTAAATGCACACAAGACAAAGTCTTTAGGAAAACATGGTAGAGCTAAGCAATGGAACAATGCTTTTAGTGTTGTTCATCATCTTGAAGACACCATGAGGCCTTCAACAATGAACTTCGCTCATCCCTATACCTCAAAGCAACTTTAAGATGGCTTAGCATGGGCAGAATTTATTTCCAGATGTCCAACAATGCAACATCCATATCTTTGCTGATCATGGATTCGGGATCATCAACTGACAAAGTACAATCACTGTTTTTTGTTGCCTGACAAAAACAATGGTGTCTCAAGCTAGTGGACAATTAAAACATATAGACAAGCAAAATGCACTCATAAAGTTGATCTTGTAAATATCTGAAATCATAATATATTCTCGTCACATTATACCTGGAAAATATCACTGAAGTTGGCACCTGGCAACAGACTATCAACCAGTTTGGTCAGTCGAACATTTAAGTCCTTGGTATTTTTAGCTTTCATTCTATCATGAAATATAGTGAAAGGCCAGCTTCCTATATCAGTTGACAAGGACCTTGGTATTGTTAACTTGTATCTTTCATCAAATAGTGAAAAGGGCCAGCTTCCTGTCTCTGTACATGTTTTAGTAGTGATAATGAACAAGCATTGCTACAAATGTTTGTTTCACCATAATCTGTATAATTACTGAAAATCAGATTATTTGACATGTTATGTTTTCGCTGCAGTCCTGTCCAATCTTCATTAATGTGGACTGAAAACCAAAAGCATATAAAGCAATTTGACATCAGGTGCAACAAAAAGTAAACAGGATTCATAATCTATCTACAGTAGAACTTCCATGGCTGGAACTGCAATAACTTAAACACCATGGATGCCTCAAACACTTTTTGTGGTCCTTTTGTTCAAGTTTAAACATAGTACGACCTTGATATCTCAAACACCCTGTTGGCTCAAACTGTTTTCAGCGGTCCCTAGGGTTTTCAAACAATCGAATTTCGACTGTATTTACAAAAAATTGGAGTGTATAGATCTAACTTTCAAGGTTTCAGAAAAATTAACATATTCCTAGGTTCAAATTTTTCAAGGGCCTCAAGAGTAAAAAACATGTGCTACATTTATACAAATTTTCCATATCTTGAAGAGCTTTTTCACACTTTCCAGGTCACAGAAAAATTATTTCACCATGAAATGCTAAATTTACCATATTAATTTGTCATTACAGATCTTTATCTACCACCTCCAGAAGGACCACTTGTAGTGAATGTTACAATAGGTAAAGACATTGTATTTGATGTACTGAAACCTATTCCAGACATGTCAATAAATTGTCAACTACCATTCAATGCAACATGTTCTGGGGAAACAAACACATCCGTTACTGTGTCATGGAAACCTGAAAATTTTAATCAAGCAATACTGAGGTAAGTTATTTCCCCTTACAGCTTCTGTTGGTTGGTTTTGGCAATTATTTTAATCCCATTGTTATCTTAGAGATTAATGTATCCATTTTAGTTAAAAATGTGGTATAGCTGACTGAAATTGGTGATCGAGCTATCATCATAAAACCTAGATGCATAAAAATGCGGACTTAAATGAATGTCAAAATGAAAATTTTCCTGTGGGGGTATTTTCACTACATTTGGAGCAAAAAAAAAAAATTGTAAACGTGTTAGGTTTTGATGTTATAAAAGCAGTAGAATTGTACAAAAATTACCTCCTTCCAAAATGTTTGTCCAACAAAGTAAAAATGTAGTAAAAATAACCCCCAGTGAAAAATTCCAACTTACAGTAGTACGATGTTTATTTGCATTACATTGTGCATTCTGTCCAGAACTGATCAGGGTTAAGATTCAATGAGGACATTCCTTATGATATTTTTTTTGTGCTTTTGTTAGTTTAGATTTATTCCTGGGGTATAACCTCTTGGGTTATGTTGATTTCTACTCACTAGGAAGAAATATACTAGTCCACTTTATTCAGTCGGATATAATTCCCTAGCTGGGGTATTTTAGTACTGGATGAAATACCCTAGGGTTGTTATGTATTCTGGAATGAATTTTTGTGACAGAATAAAGACACTGTTACACTTTCATGACTAGTTTTAAGGTAAAAGACAATATACATTGTCTTTTGTCATTTTTTTCCCCTCATATTTTCAAAGATGATGATAATTTTGGAAACTTGATAATATCTGTATCTCACTAAAAACATGATGACCTATTATACAGTTACTGTCTTTTGTTGAGGTAAATGTGCAGTGTTATTGACTTTTGGGGAAACAGATATTCATCGAGCCGCATGGCGAGGTGAATATCTGTTTTCCCAAAAGTCAATAACACTGCACATTTACCGAAACTAAAGACAGTAACTGTTTTATTCTATTATCCGATAAATACATAAGAATTCTTTTTATTATGTATTATACTATACACCTAGAAATTTTCTATGGGTGTCGAATTAACGATTAAAGAGGCTTTGAACATTTGCATAAAATAAATGAAATATATACTTTTCAAAAAATATTTTGAGGATAAGTAAAACAATAAATATAACATTATTATTATCTTTACTGTCAGAAATTTACAGATTCTAGCTAACACTGAGTTTGCGGCTTTTTTCCGTTGTTCGTCATTGGTGGGAGATTGTGAAGAAGGGAGGGAATTGACATTTTAATGTAAAAAGCGAACGTTCTTTAAAGACTTTATTTAAAGGATAAATTTTTTATCCTAAATAATCGATGATTTCTGTCTTTTAAATGAATGCTTGTGTTCTTCCTTTTCACTCCTTGCATCTGTGTAATGTGCGACGATTCTGCGCTATGTGTTGTCGACATCCGTCGGGAGATTTTTTCCCAAAATATTGTGTGAACGCCTTTACCAGTGTTACGCTGACTTGTTTGGTATTTTAAGTGTCTTCCTCTTTGCATATTTGCACCATTTTCGCTGATCTTCTTTTCTTTAGATGAAGCAATTCTGTTTTTAGTGATGCCGATGACGTTGTCACGCGACAATGTTACATCGCAATGTGATTGGACGATATAAATACGGGATTTCCCTTTTTCTAAAAATATGTCGCACGTGACGTTTCCCGCGGTGAATATCCTTTTCATGGAGTGAATATCCTTTCTATCGAGTAAATATCCTTTTTTATTCATTTTAATGTCAATGAAACTTTACCATTAGTATTTATATATTATAGAATAATAATTTTTATTTATAACTGAATCGTGATATTAAGTATTATCATTTTAATGCTTCTGACAATAAATTGCTCATAAGATGATAAAGTATACTTATTTTCTTTCTATAGATTTGTTGGAGAAGACTTACTCGGTGTTGTTAATCAAGCATTAGATGTTGTGAATATCATCTGTGACTGTTTATTATTTTATAGATTTGTTGGAGAAGACATACTCGGTGCTGTTAGTCAAGCATTAGATGTTGTGATCAATATCTGTGATTGTAATAACCATGGGTCATGTGATTTTGACAAGTTATTGTATGATCAGAACCCTAACAGTTATTTCCGTAAGGTCAAGTGTACCTGTGATGAAGGCTGGACAGGTGAGTACATGTATGTCAGGGTTATTTGTACTATAACCATGGGTCATGTGGTTTTGACAAGTTATTGTATGATCAGAACCCTAACAGTTATTTACGTAAGGTCAAGTGTACCTGTGATGAAGGCTGGACAGGTGAGTACATGTATGTCAGGGTTACCTGTTCTATAACCATGGGTCATGTGATTTTGACAAGTTATTGTATGATCAGAACCCTAACAGTTATTTCCCTAAGGTCAAGTGTACCTGTGATGAAGGCTGGACAGGTGAGTACATGTATGTCAGGGTTACCTGTACTATAACCATGGGTCATGTGATTTTGACAAGTTATTGTATGATCAGAACCCTAACAGTAATTCAGTCTGTAAAGAGGGATGTTAATTTTAAGAGGTTATCAGTTCTTGCAAAATTTAATGGTAAATTTTGTAAAGAGTAAAAATATACAATGTATAGAGATATACTGACTCTAATTTTTACAAGTTTTTATTTTCAGGCATCTATAAACCTTTCAAACAAAGTGAAATTTCAAATCGCATATGTCAATGCTAAAATCAGGGAAATTTGAATATTGATTATGTATAAATGTAGGACATTCACTGCCAATGGAATAAAATAATAATAGAATTAGACCGGTCTCTAAAAACACAGCAAAGAAGCACAAAAGTAGCACAAAGGACCATAAAAAGATATTATTTCTGCACAAAGGACATAAAATTATATTCTAAGTATTAAATTATTCATATTTTACAAACAAAAAATGTATTTTTAATTCATTTATGTCGTTTTTCATGCCATCGTTTCCGACGTTTTTGTGTTTACTTGAACGATACAAAATATAGAATTTACAAGTTAATTGAATGAATATTTCTCAATTTTTTTGTACAGAAAGCTAAATTTATTATTTTTTATGTTTTGGGGGGTGTTCTGGAATAATATGGCTTTTATTGGCAACCGGTTTTTCCGTGGAAAATTATAAAACTTTTATACTAATTGATAATAAAAAATAACATCTTTAATTATCAAATTCAACATTATATAATCTTTGAATAAATAATTATCTTAAATTCACAATTTTATAAGTGCCAGCTCTAAGCAGAATTTTATTTCAATTACGATGTGGCATAAAACAGGTCTTTACCGGATATGGTTTTGGTTTGATAAAATTGATTAAAAATCGACTAAAAATAAAATTCAAAACAGTTTTTTGGTAACAATATCACTATTTAAATACAAAGAATGTAGTTTTGTGTCCTTTGTGCTGATTTGATACCTTTTTGTGGTCCTTTGTGCTGCTTTGTGCACAAAGGAGGTCCTTTGCGGTGTTTTTAGAGACCCGAATTAGACTTTTTGTCACTTTATGTTATTATGCACGTTAGAATATAATTGCTGATCTATATCTTTATCTAGGTACACACTGTGAACTTGATTTCAATGGATGTGAAGGGGCACCCTGTGAATCTAGGGGAACTACTTGTGAAGATTTAAGTCCTGCTGATCACAGAGCTAACAAGTATCCATATCGATGTAGTGCCTGTAACAATGGTTACAGACAGGGAGGAATTAATAATACTAAATGTTATGGTGAGTACAAAATTCATATATATAAGTAACCCTTATAACAATGGTTATCGACAGGGAGGAATTAATAATACTAAATGTTATGGGGAATTCATATAGATGTAACCATTATAACAATGGTTATCGAAAGGGAGGAATTAATAATACTAAATGTTGTGCTGAGTACAAAATTCACATGGATGTAACCCTTATAGCAATGGTTATTGACTGGGAGGAATTAATTATACTTAATGTTATGGTAAGTACAAAAGAATGTTTGATTGTCCATTTTTTCCCAACACTTGTTAAGGCCATAATAAAAAAAAAACTTGAATCTCATCCCCTCACCCCGCAATTTTTTCAACCCTCTCAAAAAAATTATACTTTTAATTGTTTTATATTTACCCGACCAACCTTATTGTTTCATATTTGCCCGACTGTCCCTTATATTTTCTTTTTTTTAAGTATATAGCACAACAGGACAAGTTTGGAAAGATTTTAATTTCGTGATATTTTCTTTCTACTGAAGCTAGCGAAAAAATAAATCGCTTCGGAATAAAAATTGTTTGCAGTATTTAACACCTTCCTGTATTACTGTCCTTGCATTTATTTGAAAATGTGCCTTATGACAGTGTATCATTTGAGCATGAAATGATTATTTTTGCCTCTTTTTGTTTTGGCTTGTACAAAGATTAGTTCTTAGTGTAGATCTTCAGTAAAAGTATTAAACATGGTTAAATCATAGATGCCAAGTCACCCTCATTTGGAGGGTCACACCCTCTTTTTTAGGGTATGACCCTCTTTAGTATATGACCCTCAAAATCTCCCTCTTTTGCAAATCATGACCCTCATCACCCTCATTGAGAAAAAATGTAACATTTTTCATGTTTTTGGGGTAAAAATGTTGGAATTTTCTAAGCTATTTCTGGTATTTTTGATATATTCTTTGTTGAATGTGCAAAATTAAATGATTTTCTAAATATTGTAGATCATTGTACTATTTATTTTTACTCTTTACAAGACTAAAACTGTTGTAAGTACTTTTATCTTGGTCTGGAAATGTCATTGCACGCTATGACCCTCATTTTCTTTTTTGAAAGAGGATCATAACCCACATTTGGTCCATTAAAGGTTGGCAGGTATGGGCTAAATAAGTATGTACATAACATGTTTTTGATTATTTTGAAATAGTTATGTTTTTTTTTTTGAACTTTTAAACTCATATACTTGTCAGATCATATGGCGTTTTTGTGATTTTCAGATATAAATGAATGTTTTGAAGACACAGGAATTTGTGGAATACACAACTGTCGAAATGAAAAAGGAACATATCAATGTGAATGTGCTTCTGGTTACATTACGAACGAAAATGGGCAATGTTCAAAAGGTAGGTCTAAATTTTTACATACTTGAAACGAATGTTCCATTTGTCAATGTTTACAGAAATAAGTGGAAAATATATTATTGATCTATGTAGTACATTATCATTTATAATTAATCTTTGTTGTTATGTTAGTACTTAGTATAAAGGATATGAATCGACTTACACAAAATCTTGTAGCTGTTGAGTATAAACAAAACAAAACTCGTATGAATACTAACATAAAAAAATAAATAGAAACATGTTTATGAGCAAATATTCATGAACACAAATTTTATAGAAACACAAAAACATTGATACTTATATTTTTCCATTGCACCATCACTTCACTTAGAAGCCTAAAGCCACTGTTGTGTTTGTTGAAGGGAGATAATTACTTATTTTTGTATGTAAAATCAAAATCAAATCTACTGGTTGAATACCAGTCAAATGTTCACAAAACAACAATTTTAATCACTGACACGCCCATTTTACTCACTACCACACCCATTAACCATGCAATGAAACTATGAATAATAATAAGAATGATTTTATATTTATCTAGAACCTGACAACCTACGTACAAGCACAGAATTAGAATTACAGTTAGACGGGGAATTTAGTGGAGATGACAATAATACTATTGCTCAAAGTGTGAGTCTATTTATTTTCATCAAGATATTTTAAACAACAGTTTCATTCAAAATAAAAAAAAATTCTATAGGTTTGCAAAGCAAATTATTTTGAGATATATCATTTAAAACTTATATAGTTTATAGTTTTAATAAGTGCAAAATAAATTGAAAATTAAAAATGTCCTTATTTTGAATTCAAAAATATTTACAGAAATGTTTCTGCAGCCATTTTCACAAAAACTCATAAAATTTATCATATGTTGTTAGGAATTTATAAAGACTTACAATTAAAATTTGTCGTAAGATGTTCTAGAAACCTAGGAATGATGGGTGAAATGGTTGTATTTTGAAAGATGTTACTTAATTTAGAAAAACATAAAAAGGTTTTGCTTTATATGTTCCCACAATGCATTCTTTGCTGAATTAGTGAATTAAGGAACATGTTTATTGTAATATGTTTATTAAGGAATGTCCATTCATTCTACTTCCATAGCATTATGGAGTTAATATTTCATAACAAAATTCTTAAGTTTAAGGTTGTTGTCAAACCACCATATTGGGTACAAAATGAAAAATATAACTAACAGTTTACCAATGGAGGTAACTTGCAGTATAGCGGAAGCGTATAGCTTTTTTCAGCTTTCTGGATACAACTTTTACTCAACATTTTAGGCTGACCTTGAAGAAATTATGGAACATACAAATTGAGCTTAACCATCTTGGGCTTTTTCGTAACATAAAGGGAGATTATCAAGTTCTTTGAATGTTCAGATGTTCAGAGTGATGGAATTTTGTAAACTTCATTTGCCTTTTCTAGTCTCAGATTAATTTTATTCTCAATGGAAATTCCATTATCCCATTTTATTAGAAATGAGAGGGACCAGACCTTTTTCAGGATGATGGGATTGGCAGCTTTAAAGCTTGTGAATTCCGGATTTTAAAAATTTAAGCCCAGGATTTAGGGGTACAAAATGTATAAATGCACCGGGAATGTGGATTTCATCAGTTTTTAAGTTCCTTTGTAGTTCAGGAGTCCAGGATGAGAACCCCTCTGCCCCCCCCCCCCCTCAGAAACCATCAGCATTCATAAATAAACAATGAAAGGAGTAAATGAATAGGGTCTGTAAGTCTCTTCATGTGACACTGAGAAATCACGATAAAATTGAAATTTGAAAACGTTTCCCTCCGAAATATGACGTTGCAACACTATGACATCCAGTGTTTTTGCCTGAAACGTCATATTTTTCTGTTAAAAATGCAACTACCGGGTACAAATTATGTACCCGGAATTTCCAAAATTGAACGAGACTTACAGACCCTATATGAGACATTTAAGTCGCTAGGAATACATGGTAGAACCATGCAATGGAACAATGCTTTAATTGTTGTTCTTCATGTCTATAATAAATCTAAAATATTTCTCACATGACACAATTACGGTAATCTATCACTCTGTCAATCAATCAACCTTTATGTTTCAATACTATAAATTTTCAGAACCATCAAATTAAGTACATGTAACTTCAAAATGATAAAGTTTTTCCAACTCCTGGAAATGGATATTCTCAAAAATAAATAAATTCACATTCACAGCTCCCTTACAGGGTTAGGGTTATAATTTAGATATAGACAATATTTATATACACTGTAAATGTTCTTTGGCTTTTCACTTGGTGAAGTTTTTATTTAACATCACACTATAGATTACATATATTTTATTTAAGAAATAATTCATTGCAAGTATATGGTTATTATCATTTAACCATGGGCTGGGCCTTTTTATTCAAATCTAACCCAGAGCATTAGCAAGGGGTTAAATTTACGAATATAAAAGCCCAGCTTGAGGTTAAATGATGATATGGTTATTATCATTTACACAATACACAAAACAATACACATTTACATGTCTGAATGGCATAATCAAGTTAAAAAAACATGTTAACATTTATTTCCTTCACAAACTAAGACAATTAAAAAAAAACATGATTGTTTTGCATCTATTTTAGTCTTAATCCGATACCATTTGTGCATATGTTATGGTTATCAAGTATCATAGTGGTTGACGTTTGATAAGAGCCATGTTAGAATGTATATTTTTCTGCGTCTTAAATTTCAGTTGAATGAAATATTTGGTAACATTAGTGGATTAGATTTCAAATCGACCGAAATTCCTCCCGATGCTATTAAGTAAGTATCTGGTTTTATTGATCATTATTTGGAAACATTAGGGGGATTCTATTTTAAATCAAATGGAATTCCTCCTGATGCCGATCTATTTTTTCCAGCTTGTCAATAAAGTATGTTTTTGGTTTTTTTTTTTAAATTCGCAACTGGATTACAGTCAATACACAACTGGACTACAGTCAATAAAATAATTTAAATGATTAGTTGAAAACTGGCCATGATGCAAGACAGTTGGATTACTTATCACAAAGATATTATACATTCAAAACTTGACAGCTTTATATCATTTCAATATATTATTATAAACTTGACCAATTTTCTGCCATAATTTAATTGGATATTGGAAAGATCATGAACTTTTTTCAAACCAGCTTATTCTGGAAAATGCACCCTAAGGTGATATCAACCCGACATTTTGAATCTCGCCTAAAATTTTTGAGATCCTTTGAAATTTTCAGAATTCTGCTTTTTGCAGGCTGGTTGCACATTTCAAGGTTTACACATAAAAGGCCAGCTGAAGCTATGACTCGTAACATCTCACCCTTTTGATTGAAGAAATAGGATAATCACTTGTTTGGAATGATTGATTCTTTATCTCATATGTATTTATGTTTTTATTCTGTTTTAGATTTGATAGTGCTACCAATAAAACAACAGTAAATTTCAATGTGACCTTGAACTCTCCTGTAACCCCGCAGGATGAACAGTTGATAGCTGGAGCAATGAGTACCGTCGTTGTACAGAATACACCGCTGGTCATCAATAACAATACTGTTACTGTATTACAAAATTCACCATATATTTATATAGTAACGTCAAATGGCACACAGGTCAAAGGTAAGGGTCAAATGAATAGATTCAGATGCAGTATGGGTAAATCAAATGTACTACTTTGGACAGCATCTTACTGATTCCTAAAAAAACATATTAAAATATACACTGTTGGAGTACTTTAATTTGTGTACATCAATTTTCATGGTTTTCAAAATATCAATGTTTCATTGGTACATTTGTACTTAAATTTGTGGTTTCGAATTCCAACCCTTAGGAAAATATCCATTTAGCCAGAAACTTAATTTTGTGGTTGAAGCAAACCACAAAAACCATGAAATTTGGAACCCAACGAACAATAGTACTTACACAGTATTTAGGGCTTACTGAGCAAAGCATCTCAATAGTTTTGTTTTCTAAATACCTGTAGAATTCTTATCGATAAAATGTTTAAATGAAACTATATTTCTTTTTCTTTGTGGAAATGAATAACTCAACAAAATTTTACTAAAAGTAAGGGAAAGGTGTTGGGTACCTGCTTAAACAGTTGCCCTTTTGCCATTGATTTAGAAATGAATGGATATGGAGTATAAAATAATGAGGAGAAACATTCCCAATAAAAGTTTTTGGTTAAAGGAAGCAATGGAACAATGGTTCTATTGTTGTTCTTCATCTTTAAGTCTTTAAGGCCTTCAATAGTAAGCAAACAATGCTGTGGCTTGTATATGTTGGCCATAGATATGATTCCAATGAGTCAGTTTTTTGTCTAAAATAATGATCCAAGTTTCCAGAAATAGTTCTAGAAGATTTTTACCATAGATTTATTCATTATTGTTTAGTAAACGGTGATCAACTGTACAGTTCTGTAACAATATATATTATTGTTATTGACATTTGGATTGTCAGTTTATTTATTGAATATATATACATATGTAGCTCTATAATATATATTATTGCTTAATATACTGTACTGCTGATAACATGGAAGTAACCAAATTGCATCTATCTGAGAACAAGAGGACAGGACTTGTAAAATTCTCTCAAATGAATTATTGCCATTTTGATATTAAAATGGACAGGATGAATTTGTCTTCTTGAAATGCCTGTTTTCCTGCAAAGACAGCCCATCGAAGACAGGGTCATGAGAAGATGTACTACACAGGTAATCATATAGAAGATGTACTACACAGGTAATCATATAGAAGATGTACTACACAGGTAATCATATAGAAGATGTACTACACAGGTAATCATATAGGTTTTAATATTTTACTACTCATGTAACTGTAGGAGAAATTTTACTTTACACTATGTGGTCAAGATTGCCCCTGTAGCAATGAGCAGACAGTAACACACATGTTGAACTATGTCATGATTTTAAGTATAAACAATTATATTTTATAGTTCCCCTTGGCATCAACAGTACAACAGATGCTTGTACGATATTTGAAGCCAAACGTAGGTGTGAGAATGGAAGACCCTGCGTCATTAATAGCAACAATCAACCATCATGCGAGTAAGTAAAAATTTAACAGATCTTTTGTTATCCTTTATATTTAGAAATGTTATTGCATTCATTTATAATTTGCAAACTTTAAATTCTTTAATTTATAAAGATTGTGATCTAGAGAAACCCAAAAATGTAAAAATGTGTATTGAAATTGATGAAATTTTGCCTTCATAGCAAGTTTTATATCATCATCTTCTGATAGAGTTTTAAAATCCTAATTATCTTGGCATAAGAGTCCTTTAGACAAATCCATATCAGCTAAGGACAGAGTTGTAAAAATACATGGTAATTGATGAAAACCTTAAAAAAGGACCAGCTCCAAAAGATAATTGATCCTAAATATGCCAAGATGAGAATTTAAAAGATTTTGCCAAAGTAAGCTAAGATAGAACAACACATAAACTAATTGTAACAGTACAATAGATGCTTGATAGAGTCAATTTGACTAAGATGAAGCCTATAATGTAGAATAAAAAGGCCAAAATTAAAGAAGGACACTTACACTTTACATAAGGTTATTTACAAGAAAAGACAGAGTCGTAAAGATAACGTAGTTGCATGTCATTGGAAGAGACAGGTCAGTTTTTACCTCATCTGACTATAGCCAGGGTAAGCTTTTGCCATCACTTTGCGTCTGTCCGTTTGTTCGTCTGTTGTAAACGTTCCCTTTAAACAACTTCTTCTTCAGAACTGCTGCATGGATTGAAACCAAACTTGGTATGAATGATAATTATGAGGGACTGACCAAGTGTTCTTACTTTGGTGCTGGTCCCCAGCAAGCAAGAAATTTAGAATAATATTATAGCCTATGGGAAAATGCATACAACAAACTTCTTCTTGAGAACCACTGAATGGATTTGAACCATACTTGGCATGAATGATGGTTATGAGGTGCTGAGCAAGTATTGTTACTTTGGTGCCAATCCGTCATCCAACCTTGCCGCCAATGGGGGACTTAAAATTAACATTAGACTATATGGGAAAATGCATACAAAGAACCTCTTTTTGAGAACCACTGAATGGATACGAACTAAACATGGCATTAATGATGCTTATGAGATGTGGACCATGTGTTGTTACTTTGTTGCTGATCTGTCATCTTACATGGCCGCCAGCAGTGGACTAATAGTTTAACATTGTACCCCATGGCAATTGCACAAAAAGAACTTCTAGAGAACTGCTGAATGGATTTAAATCAAACATGACATGAATTATGCTTATGAGGTGCTGACCAAGTGTTGTTACTTTCATGCCCATGTGTCATCCAACATGATTGCACCAGCTGTAAACTTAATTTTACATTGTACCCTATTGGAAATGCATTCAAAGATCTTCTTCTAGAGAACTGCTAAATAGATTTCAACCAAACTTGGCATAAATTATGCTTACGAGAAGCTGACCAAGTGTTGTTTCTGCAGTGCTGAGCCATCATCCAACTTGGCCGCCAGCAATGAATTGAACCCTAAGGGAAAATGCATACAGTCATCTACTAGAAAACCACTGAATAGATACACATGTAATCTAAACATTGCATGAATGAAACTTGTGAGATTCTGACCAAGTTTGTTACTTTGGTGCCGATCCATCTTTCAACATGGCCACCGTTGGCAAAACTTAGTCTATTATTGGATCGAATGGGAAATGGATACAAAGATCTTTTCATCTGAAATCAACGAGCCAATCAGAACCAAATTATACTTAATCACAATAGTCCTTGGGTGGTCCACTTCAAAGTTTTATATTTTAATGTTCATATGTCATCCAAGATAGATGCAAGCGGGGAACATAGTTTAATAGTTTAACAAAGGAACCTATGGGAAATGAAATTCCTGAAACTACTGAGCCAACTGGAACCAAATTTGACACAATAATCCTTGGTAGGTTTACTTCAAAGTTTGTGATTTTTGTATGTTCCTAATTCATTCAAGATGGCTTCCAGCAGGGAACATAGTAGAAAGTAGGATCCTATATGGAAAATGAATATAAAGATCTCCTCTAAAACTGCTTGAACAATTTCAGTAAAATTTTGATATAATAGTTCTTTTGCAACCCTCCTCAAAGTTAGTGATTTTTATGTTAGATAACTGCCAGCGGGGAACGTAGATTAACATAGGGCCCTATGGAAATTGCATTCAAAAATCTTCTCTGAAACTTCATGAGCAATTTTAATTGAATTTTATAAAAAGTTTCTGATTTTTATGATCATACACTACCAAAGGGCCATCAGCGGGGAACAAAGTTCACCATAGGACTTAGGTGAGTGATACAAGCTCTTGAGAGCTCTTGTTTAATATTAAACATTGTTAGATTACAAAATAATGAAATATTATTATTTTCAGATGTGGAAGTGGATTATCTGGTGATTATTGTCAGTACACACTGACAACTGCTGATACTAGTGAAGAAGATGACTTAGTTAAAATTGGGGTACCAGTGCTTGCTGCTGCTGCAGCTCTTTCTGCACTAACTTGCATGATACTAGCTCTGAGAAGGTCACAGAAAACTAATGAGGAAGAATCCACTTCGGCCAGGTAAGATTATTTACCTCCGAAGGGGTCACTAAAAAGGAGGAATCTCTCAATTAAGGGTGGAGTGTTGCAGTTAGAACTTAGTTTCCTAAAACTGATTCCTGTCTTTATCTTTCTGTATACTTTGTGTTTATATCATACATTGTAATCTTTTACATTATTTTGAACAAGGAAGCTTTTTGTACATCTATATATTGAACACTATATATTTATTTTTTAGTGATGGAATGCCCGTGTTTGGTATGTCAAATATGTATTTACCCACATATTCTAAAGCACTGACACCATTTGCCCCGTCAAGTGGATCAATAGAGGATGATGATATACCAGACAATTTATTTGACTTCCCCATACCTTATCCGGGTGATCACGAGGAATTAGGACCGTATCCACCACCAGATGATGATATCAGTGTGGATATTCCATCAGATAATATAAGTAAGTACATATTTTATGTAACCATTGAAATGCCTGGTTGTCATGGAAACTTTATACAAATATACTGCCAAGTAAAGAAACCTAATTTTCCATTTTTAACACCACTTTTTATGTGAAAGTATGAATTATTGACACTGAACAAACCAATCTTTCAGGTGTATAAATGAGAGATATACTTTTAACCAACTTTTGTTTACAAGCAATTTATGATTCGATCCTCAAAGCAAAGTTTGGGGTATAAAGGAATCACCCTGTCAGTCTGTTCATCTGTCAGAATGTGTCCACACCTTTTGTAAGAGCAACTCCTCCTAAACAATACTCAAGTTTAAAGCTAGGGAAGGACACTATAAGCAGATGTGCAGGAAGGAATACACCAAAAAGAGGAGATAATTTTACTTTGACTTTTCCTTGACTACTTTATGGCAAAGATTACCTTGTATGTGAAATTTTACACAAAGGAAGTATTCTTTATTTAGAGGTGAAGTATTTTTTTTAAGCACAAAGGGGAGATAATTAGACTTTGACTTCTCGCTCATTCCTTTGGCAACATTTACCTGGTAAGCTCAACTCCTCTTAAACCACTCAAAGTACTTTAATGAAATTTTACACAAAGGAAGGACCATGTATGCAGATGTGCATGAAGGAATATAATTATTGTCCTACACTCCACAAATGGATTAATATATAAGCGTTACACTCGCTTCTGAATCATTGTGATTATGTTATTCATAATGTATATGTATTTGTATATTCTTGAATAAAATATTGTTTAAACTGAAGAAAAACATTGTTTATACCGAAGAGGCGATAATTTGAGTTCATTTATTTTTAGAAGTTGGGGGTTTGGTTGTATCCTTTTATGTGACTTAATTGTCACAGTCACCTCTAGTTTTCACTAATTTGGATATAAAGAAAAAAATTACGAAAATAATTGCCCTTAATTGCATACTAGAATAAACTATTGCAAATATAAATTGCTCTGAATTAATCTGAAGTATGAATTTATTGAAATAAGTCTGAACAAAAATCAGATTATCCACAGTATACCTTACATTTTGTTAGACCAACACAATGACTTGATTTTTTTAATGTATTTAGAAAAAAATGAAAGGATATGGAGTGAATGTTAATGTGACAAAAACACACATGATACATAGAAAACTCAAGTTTATCAAGTACAGGGCTTTTATACCTGTCTATGGTACATCTTGATGTCTTGTACAGTGGAACTCCCAAAAACCGGCCCCTCTAAATACCGGATCCCTCTATAAACCGAACGATATGTTTCGTTCTGGAATTTTTACCTATATAAATAAGTTAAAATTTCCTCTGAAAACTGGCCCCTCTGAATTCTGAATTCTGGCCATATAGATCGGTACCAAACATGTATTTTCTCCTAAAATTCAACTCTAAAAAATTGGACGAATCTTTTGCAGACAATAAAATCGACCAAATCTATTCAGCAAGTCACATTTCTCTTGTCATCCTCATTGATCAATAACTGCATTTGAAAAGATTACTTACAATTTGGTTGATATTTACAAGAATGCAGGAAAACCATACTGAAATAATTAACTCACAGCCTACACTGACCTTACAGATCATATGTTACACTTCCTGTATAACTGTGCGGATTAAAAAGACTGGATTTCTGAACCTCCAAAAACCGGAAACTCTTAAAACCGGCCCATTTCCTTGGTCCCGGATTTCAGAACCTCTTAAAACCGGCCGATTTCCTTTGCCCCGACAGAGGCCGGTTTGAGGAGGTTCCACTGTATTAGTCCACAGAAGGTACAGTGAAACCTGTCTAAACCGAACCCCTGTGGGACTGAAAAAATTTGTTCGGTTTACACAGTGGTTCAGTTTACACACGTTCAAAATATATAGAAATTTATAGAAAGGGTCTTCACATTGTGTTTGGTTTAGACAGGTTTTTGGTTTAATCAGGGTTTGGTTTAGACAGGTTTCACTGTAATATGTTACCACACTATGACTCATTTTCTAATTCTGATCAAAATGGTAAACTGTCACCCATTGTATACCTTTTTATACGACCGCAAAAAATTTTGTGGTCGTATAATGGTATGGCGCTGTCGATCCTTATGAAATTTTAACACAATGTTCCTTGGCACAAAACGAAGGTGTGGATCAGTTCAGGTTGTTATGGCCCCTCCCGTTTTTAAAATAGGGGCCTAAAAGGGCAAAATTGAGTGTTTTCACCTATTTAGCTGTAGAATTTTTATTAATTATCGGATTTTGATGGGGTTTCTTTCAGTGTGCTCCTGAGGCAATTTCAAATCAGTAGTATATCAACAGATTTCACATCACATGTACTGTTCATAAGATAAATGGGGTTCAAAAGGGGCGAATTTTAAAAATTTTATTTTTTTATTTTTAGTCCGATTTTGATGCCATTTTTTGCAATGGATTCCTTATGAAAAGTAAATAGGCGCTGCAGCATCAGATTTTTGATAATTTGTTTCCTTTCCGAGTTATGAGGGGCCAAATGGGGCAAATATTGCAAACATGCAGATTACATGATAATTTTTATTTTTCACCGGATTTTGATGGGATTTTTTTTCTTTGGATTCCTCTTGATGTAAGCTTTCAGTAGTATGTCAATGGATTTGTTGTAGCTCTAACCGTTTCCGAGCTATGAGGGGGCCGAAGGGGGCCAAAATCATAAATTTACAGATAACCTAAAATTTTTATTTTTCATCAGATTTTGATGGGATTTTTTTCTTTGAATTCCTCTTGATAAAAGCTTTCAGTAAAATGTCAATGGATTTTTCGTAGCTCTTACCGTTTCCAAGCTACAAGGGGTCAAAGGGGCCAAAATTGCAAATTTTTGAAATATGTGAAATCTTTATTTTTCATCGGATTTCGACGGGATTTTTTTTCTTTAAATTCCTCCTGATATAAGCTTTCAGAACTATGTCAACAGATTTTGTGTAGCTCTTACGGTTTCGGAGCTACAAGGGGTCAAAGGGGCCAAAATTGCAAATTTTCAAAATATGTGAAATCTTTATTTTTCATCGGATTTCAATAGGAATTTTTTCTTTGGATTCCTCTTGATGTAAGCTGTCGGCAATATGTCAGTGGATTTTGCATAGCTATTACCGTTTTCGAGCTACAAGGAGTCAAAGGGGCCAAAATTGTAATTTTTCGAAATATTTGAAATCTTTATTATTCATCGGATTTCGATCAGTTTTTTTTTTTATTCTTCTTGAAATAAGCTTTCAGTAGTATGTCAACAAATTTGGCATAGCTTTTACCGTTTCCGAGCTAAAGGGGCCAAAGTTGCCAAAATTGCAACTGATTTAAGCTCTTTATTTGGTCCATTTAATTACTGTACATATCAAGCTCTTTACTGTGTCCTCATTCATTTTGAATTACACTTGTTCAAATTTCAGTATTGGACATGCTGCGGTCGTATCATGCTGCACTCGGCGTAGCCCTTTTTATTAACAATGGAATCTAATTATACTCCTTAGATATCAAATTAAGCAATACTTTCATGCTTTTTCATATTAATTAGATTCAAAAATACACCACTGATGCTTATAATCTTATATCTCAGATCTATATAATGATTGGTTCAATGATACACCCACTAATGCTTATAATCTTATATTTCAGGTCTATATAATGATTGGTTCAACAATACTCTCATTAATGCTTATAATCTTATATTTCAGGTCTGGATAATGATTGGTTCAATGATGCTCTCACTAATGAACCAGATGTAAGTCATTATCATAAGTGTTTAAGAATAGACCAATCTATGAACAAATCAAAGGGATATTGGGTAAATGTACATGGGACAAAATGCCTACAAATATATGGTAAGATTCAACAACTAGAACAACGCTTTTGTTCTTGTTCACCATGAGGCTTTGAACAATCAGCAAACACTCATACCTCATAGTGAGTTCAAGATGGCCCCTAGCACTGGTTTGAGCAGAATTAGCTTGTTTTGTGTTACATCCATATAAAATGGACAGAATAAGATTTTTTGTGTAGCTGTCATATTGAGAATTATGAAATAATATTAAAATCCAAAACATTAGTGAGAGAGAGAAGAGACCCAAATTTTGAAGTTAATTCTTTTGATGAGGGAGGAAAGAGAACAGTTAATCACCTTGGGCCAAGACACATGTCAATACTGTTGTCTGGTGCTGCATCCTTATTCTGTCGAACTATGTACTTAGAAAGCTAATACAGACATGATGTTTGGTGTTCAGGAAGATACTGTTTTCTTTCCTAAATGGCCATTTCCCATGTAAGACAGCCCATAGAAGACAGGGTCTTGTGAAGCTGACTTACATGGGTAAACGTCCAATCCAACGTTCTAATTTGTTTGACGTCATAAATGTTACCGTAGTAAACTCCGTGAATTATTTGACATCACAGTTGAAAAATCCACAAGGAATGGCAAGTTTTACTTTCCTTCAGTTTGTTTGCTGTATTTTACGGAAGAAATAGGTTCGTAAACTCGACTAAAATTAAAGACCGGGATATCTTCCACTTGTGTGAGAAATTCTTCGTCTTATACCCTTGTTTCACTCGGGGGGAAAAGGCGGAATTTCTCACACTCGTGGAAGATATCCCTTATCTATAATATGGTCTCGTATAAGAAACTATTATTCTTCAAATGACAACTAGAATTATGTATTATATCAGCACAAAAAAGTGTCATTTACAAACCAATACATAGGAAGGCAGCTGAAGGATAAATTTCGAATGCATGGTAAAAACAAAACATGGTAATGAAGGAATACAACTTTAGAGGGATGGGAAACAATAAGGATAAAATATAATTGATGTGATTAGCAAAGTTTCAGGTCAATTTACAAATTTTCATTTACATAAAAAAGACTGGAAGTCACTTTTGATATAGGAACATCATTTGTGGTCTAGTAGTAGCACTAATCAAGTGCTAAATAAAATCACATGATCTTGACCTCAATAGCTCAGTCTATAGGCTACATTAAGTTTTTCTGATTAGGTCAGTGTCTCAGTAACTATAAGTGGTATGTTGGTGAAATCAAGTTTGGTAGTACATGTCAGTCTGGCAAATGAGTTTTGCCCTTGACCCCAATTTCATGGTCTAATGGCCAAGTTAAGTTTCTCTGATTAGGTCAGTTTCTCATAACTTTAATAGGTTGGTGATAGTTAGTATTTTGATTGGTCTGGGATAGTACATGTCAGCTTGGCATGTGACTTTTATCCTTCTACTCATTATCACAGTCTTAAACTTCCATATTAAATTTCTTTGATTTAGTTAGTTGCTCAACTACTATCTGTGGTAGGTGGATGATATTAAGAATGTAGGTTAGTCTTTAGTAGAGCATGTCAGTCTGGCATATGCCTTTTGTCCTTGACTTCAATTTCATGGTCCAGTGACCCATTAAGTTTCTCATTAGGTCAATTTCTCAACAACTATAAGTGGTAGGTGACTGATCCTTCCTTAGTATGTAAGTTGATCTTGGGTAGTACATGTCAATCAGGCATATTACTTTTGTCCTTGACCTTAATTTCTTGATCTAGTGACTTAAGTTTCTCTAATTAGGTGTGTTTCTCGACAACTATAAGTGGTAGGTCTATGATATTTAGTATGTAGGTTGGTCTTGGGTAGTACATGTCAGTCTGCCAGGTGACTGTTGTCCTTGACCTCAATTTCACAGTCTAGTGGCCACATTAAGTTTTTCTGCTTAAGTCCATTTCTCAATAACTAGAAGTGGTAGGTTGATTATATTTGGTATATGTAGGCTGGTCTTGGGTAGTACATGTCAGACTGGCTGATTACTTGGGTACATGATCTCTATTTCACAGTCTAATTATCATGGTAAGTTTCTCAGTATTTATTAGTTGTAGGTCAATGATATTTGGTATGTGGGTTTTTAACTTTATCTTAGGTACATGTAGTACATAATGGCCTGTTTTTTGGCTTTTGTCAGCTGCCCAAATTTCACACTCTAGAGAGCATGTTCTGTTTTCTGATTAGGTCACATTGAGTTTTCACATCAATTTAGTGGTCAAGCAGGGATGGGTTTACTCTTGTAACAATGATATAAATTTCTTTTTTTTCAGTTCTCTTTTCCACGACCAATGATATCATTTGATGTTATATATCCAAATGTAAGTATTTTATAATAAATTATATTAGGCCTTTCAAAATGTATCTAAGCTTAATAAAGAAAATATTTGAACAAACACTCCCTAGGTTTGAGAAATAAGCAATTTGTTTAATAGCCTGAAGATTGATTTTAAGTTTTGTTGCCAATATATGGTCTATATGTTACCTTCTGTAATAACAAGAAATACACAGTTACAAAATTTCAAATTTGAATTACTTTGCAAGATAATTATAACAAATATGTTGTACAAATATAATTTGAAGGAAACAGAGCTATGTATCTTCTGCTTTGAGACATTAGATACCATAAAGCATGTTTTCTGGGAATGTAGATACAAAAAAAAAAACATTTTGCTGTCAGTTGTCACTTATCTTCAAAAACACAATGTGGCATTGAATGCCTATTTCTTAAATGTACTTATTGGTATTGAGGCTGATCTGGAACAAGACTGTTCAATACAAAATATTTTTTTTATTTTAAATATTTATTTATATATATGTAGATCTAAAAATAGTTTACCATGCACAAAAGTTGGAATAGAATTTATGGAATATCATATCTATGTTGAATAGAAGTCTAACCTGTTCTTAACCCCTCTATTGATAAAAAATGGTTGTCCTTGGAATTTTTTCAGTGGATGAACTCAAAACCAAAGTAAAAACAAAATTAAAAAGTTCATAATATATATAGCTTATATAATTATACAAAATAGAAATAATTGTTTTGATCTTAGTGTTTCTGTAATGTATATACAATGAAGGGATATGGAGTAAATGCACATGAGACACAAAAACTCTACAAATATGGTAAATGGTGGAAACAAGGAAAGGAACAAGTCTTTCATTGTTGTTCCTCATTTTGAAACCACTGTGAGGCCTTTAACAATGAGCTCATACCTCACAGTAAGTTCAAGCCATCTATTTTAAATTAACTGTGTTATATTTATTTGTTCAAGATGTCTCACTTTAAAAAAATAAAGAACTACAAAGCAAACTATAGTCATCGATCATTTTTAACACACATATTGAGATGGGGGCAGACAAGAGGCGAAAATGTTAGAAAATGTATTAACACACTCAGTTTGTTCATAGATTTGAATTCATGGCAGAAAAATATTGATGAATCAATATATTTAATCTATTACAAAAGATAAAGGGTGTCACTTTGTAAAAATACCAGAAACACTCGTACCTGTCTTGGTCTCTTGTATCTGGTATGTACTGTCCAAAAACTAATGTGGTAAATCTATATACTAGCTGGTAATACCATTCACCTCTATTACAAAGTCTAAAATGTTATTTTCTATATCTAAGTAATTAATGTTCACTATTCATTGTATTACAGTTCAACTCAGAATACTAAAAAAGATACAGACCAATTTGGAATAAAATGGACAAAGGAATATTCTGTCTTTATTGAGTTCAGTTTATCTACTCAGGAACTATTTATTTACTGTCTCTAATTAATTTTACTGTTATATTGTTAAAAATGACAATTGAAGATTTATAAAAAAAATTCTGATTTAGTTATATGCATTTTTTACAGAACATTTTAGAAATAGAAGTAGATCAAAATTTTATATACAAAAAAACTTCAGTTAATCCTGCTTTGAAGACCACCTGTTAATGGATATCACTGTCAGAACCCTACTTTTTTTAGTATATTTTAACTTATATGTGTAACTATTTAGAATCCCCCTAATAAAAGGGACCCCTTCAGATCCACCAGCATTTAACATAATAATTTAATTGAAGTTAGAGACCACCTGTCCAACTTGATCAGTGACAATCAAATTCTACTTTCATTAAATTATTTTCACTTCATACAAACAAACATGTCCCAATTATTTTTTCTTGTTATAAGAGATTTGTTAGAGGTCTTTTTTTATTTATAAATTCTATTTATAGCTCATACAGATTAATGATTTGATCATTTTGACATAAGTTGTCGAAATGGTGCCAAATGCAGAAAGTAAATTGATAGTAAACTCAGTATTCTGTTATTTTCTGATAAGTGTTCTCACTTGGAAATATTTCTTTACTGTTTGGTAAAATTATTTTTGAGATTAGCTGACAGATAAAGTAACAAAGTAATGTAACAAAAGTAACCTACAGGCAGGTGTAATTATTTACAACATTTAATTGAATGGTTTGGTTTTTTTCTCATAATGATTGGAAAAATGTCATATATTTGTGATACACATTTTTAAAAGATGCAGAGTCTCTTTAAAGAGAATACTTCATATGTCAAATAAAAGAGAGATGAATGAGATACAATACAAGAATATTAAAAAGTTTTTCATAAATTTTATAAAAAAATAAATCAAAAACTGAAAAAATTAATACCAGTTTAAAAAGTTAAATTTTGTATTCCATTTTTATTTTCTTCCTGATGAGGTCTCTTCAGACAGGATTGACTCTTTATTTAAGCTAGTTGCCACTGTTGATTTCTGACATTTAGTCAGATATGCTTTTTCCATATCATAACATGTAAATATTTTGCCCATGAATACCCACTTTTCATTTTATATTCTAAAAGGATATATCTTCAAGGAATTTCAGACAAAATTTCAAGAAATTGACATTACTTCTTCACTCGATTTTCAGGACTTACAAATTTCTATACAAAGCCTATGAAAAACATTTCCTGCCAAATTTTTAATTGCTTGTACCTCAAAATCAAGCACATGAACCTATAATTTTTTCTTGCTTATTGTCAACCCTTTATTGATACCTACTATTAAATTCAGAACACTTTTATGAAATTCCCATTTTTTTTATTCATAGGTGGCAACTACCTTAATGCTTAACATTATATATCTTAGTTACAGAATTAGCCTCAAAGAGACAGCGTCCACAACTGTATGATTAACTATGAAAGTTTAATAAAACAGTATGAAATTTGTAATGAAGGGAAATTTTTGCCCAAATTACAACATTATAGGAAGAAAAAACATTCAACGTATAGCTTTATACTTCATTGATCAAACAATATTTGTTTATATTATTCTAGTCACTGAAGAAAATTTACACAATTAATAACCAGATATGACAGAACTGACTTTTCATATGTTTTTAAATTTAAGCATATATATTGCATAAATAATCATATTTTTGGGCACAATGCATTTTTGCTTGTCAATAAAAACATACATGTGTTCATACAAAAATTTTTAGCTATAAGTGAAATGCATGCATTTTCTTTGTTAAACATCTTTATATATTAAAAGAAATGTTACGTGTATGAAAAATGGCAGGAACTGCAACATAATTAATTTGTTACCTATAATTTGAATTTTCATATTATATTGAGAAGAGATAAAATATATCGACTTTTATCAAACAATATAATTAGCTGATACTAAATAAAAATTTTTTTTGCAACTGAAATATGCCATTGAGATAGTTGCCTACTGTCACAAAATAATACAACAAAATTTAGCATCTGTTTTAGCAAATTTAGCATCAAAATTTATCCAATGAAATCAGTAGATACTGTGCCATAATAAGAAAACAAAATTTATCAACTGAATATTGTCCAATAAAATTGGCATATACTTTAATGAAAAATGATTATTTTATAACTGTATATTGACATAAAAAAATGTGAAATGGAGAATGATGGATAAAATAATTATTAAAAAGGATATAATTACTGAATATTGATGAATAAAATATGTGTCACTAAATGTGATATGTAATAATATTATTCAACTGGATATTGAGAAATTAAACATGTGTATGAGATACTGTCACAAACTGAATATTGTCTAATACACAATGCAATTATGAACATAAGTCTTGTTAATGTAGACCAATATAATTTGAGTAATTATGTCACAAAATGTGATCATATACATGAATATCATGTGAATATAGACTTATAATTGTGTGAGACTTCCACAAATATATATATGTCCTGTACATTTGTGACAATGATGTTATATGCTTTACAATATTCTTCCACCATTATATGATGGG
>MJUU01054357.1:199173-243427 GCA_002080025.1 Modiolus philippinarum | reverse complement strand
TACACCAGGGATCATCAATACTGGTTCCCCAAAAGTGGAGGAATACACAGAAGAGAAGAAATGAAATAATAGATATTTTTAGTAACATCACTCATCATAGATATATATAATACATATATAAATGCCTGTAAAACGAAAGTGAATAAATGAAGAAAATATACTGAATGATTTAAAAATTCTTTTTTACCAAAAAAAATTCTATAGATATCAAGAAAAATTTCATCATAAATGAGTTTAATTTCTATATATATAAAATAAAACAAAATATAATTTCATTTTTCTGGTGAAATTTTACCGGACAGTCACATGCCAAGGTCAAGGTCACAAGTCAAAATATTCTGGTACCAACTGAAAGGTCTCTCCAAAAGAAGTACACATGCAAACTATGAAAGCCCATATGACTTACCATTCAAAAGAAATGCTCAATGTTAAAGTTTTTATGCAATTGTTCACAGGCCAAGGTCAAGGTCACAATGTCAACTTTTCTGGTACCAATTAAAAGGTCTTGCCACAAAGAATGCACATGCAAAATATGAAAGCCCTATCACTTACCATTCAAAAAATATGCTCAATGTAAAAGTTTTTATGCAGTTGTTCACAGGCCAAGGTCAAGGTCACAAGGTCAACTATTCTGGTACCAATTAAAAGGTCTTGCCACAAGGAATGCACATGCAAAATATGGAAGCCATATCACCTACCATTCAAAAGATACCCTATGTTAAAGTTTATTATTTTTTTTCAAAAAGTCCATCACATGTCAAGGTCAAGGTCACGAGGTCCAAAATTTTGGTATTGTTTGAAAGGTTTGCCACAATGAATACACATGTAAAATATGAGAGTCCTATCATTTACCATTCAAAAGATATACCCAATGTTAAAGTTTTTTGTGGACAAACAGACAAGCAGACAGACAGACCAAAAACTATATGCCCCCTGAAACTTCGTTTCACGGGGGCATAAAAATACAATCTCCTTGTTGAACCCTGCAGAACAAGAAAAATACAATCTCCTGGGTGAACCCTGCAGAACAAAACAAATACAATCTCCTGGATGAACCCTGCAGAACAAAACAAAATACAATCTCCTGGGTGAACCCTGCAGAACAAAACAAAATACAATCTCCTGGATGAACCCTGCAGAACAAAACAAAGTACAATCTCCTGGATGAACCCTGCAGAACAAAACAAATACAATCTCCTGGGTGAACCCTGCAGAACAAAACAAATACAATCTCCTGGGTGAACCCTGCAGAACAAAACAAAATACAATCTCCTGGGTGAACCCTGCAGAACAAAACAAATACAATCTCCTGGATGAACCCCGCAGAACAAAAACAAATACAATCTCCTGGATGAACCCTGCTGAACAAAACAAATACCATCTACTGGATGAACCCTGCAGAACAAAAACAAATACAATCTCCTGGGTGAACCTTTCAGAACAAAACAAATACAATCTCCTAGATGAACCATGCAGAACAAAACAAAATACAATCTCCTGGATGAACACTGCAGAACAAAACAAATACAATCTCCTGGGTGAACCTTGCAGAACAAAACAAATACAATCTCCTGGATGAACCATGCAGAACAAAATAAAATACAATCTCCTGGATGAACACTGCAGAACAAAACAAATACAATCTCCTGGGTGAACCTTGCAGAACAAAACAAAATACAATCTCCTGGATGAACCCTGCAGAACAAAACAAAATACAATCTCCAGGGTGAACCCTGCAGAACAAAACAAAATACAATCCCCTGGATGAACCCTGCAGAACAAAACAAATACAATCTCCTGGATGAACCCTGCAGAACAAAAACAAAATTAAAAGACAAAAGACAAACATAAACAACGATAGAAACTCTGGACAGTCGAACTTGGTACCGGCACTAGCAAAAGCCAGGCGAAGGGTCAAACCTGTTTTGGGGTACCAAAACCTCTCCTTTCTCTATCTCGTTCCCTACAGTATAATCAACATACGACTAAATCCCAATGCATGCAGACTACTAAATGCAAAACCACTATTTTGAAAAAGAAAAAAATAAGGACCATCTTTAGGTATCGTATCGACTCTTGCAAACTAAAAATATATTTGATTCAGAACCTAGCACTTATCAATGAATATTATGACGTGAAAAAATGATAATTTATGCACATTCTTCTTCTATAAACTATATTTGACAATCTTAAAGAAATGTTCAGAATTTTCAACTTCTTTACGTGTACAAAAAATATCGCCAACTAGATTGTTATTCAAAAGACTATAATTCGGCCAAGACATTCAGTAAAGAAATAGAACCGTCATTTCCTACACAACTTATGATAATTTTCTTGAATACAGGGATATCATTTGACCACTTCAAAGATTTCAGACAGGTTGAGGTTAAAAATACTACTCAATGGATTATTGAGAACATTCTCATTAAATTCTCTATTGTTTTTTTTTCTACTGAAGGTTCGGTTCTAACCTACTTTAAGGATTTCATAAGTATCACTTTCAGGGCAAGTAGCATCAATGACAGAGTAGAAAGAAAAATAATGAAAACTTCTGCTTTTTCTAAATCATCTGTGATAATGTTGTTCATTTTCAAATGCACGAGGTATTCCAGGTCTCTTGGTAATCACCCTGTTCTTAATTCTCTTGAACGAGTATATTCCCCGCCCCTTTTGGATTTTAACCTGCTTTTCCAGTGGCAGTCAGAATTTCCCGTCTCATGACGCTTTCCATTCCTCAAATTGATTAAATGTTGTCAAACTTGTTCTTGTCGTTGATGTCAAACAATATTCAATCAATCAATTAATCAACAGAATTAATTACGAAATCCCTTAGTCCAGTAAGGACTTTTTTCCCTTTTTGCAACCTTTTTTGTCCTGAACAGTAGACATCGTACATCAATGGGAATTTCATTGGTTATTTATTTTGCATATTGTGTGATTAAGAAGTTGAAGGGATTTGGAATGTGATGAATCGAAAATATGTTAATTTAATATCCAGTCATTCTTTCAAAATTTAGTTTTTTCATGTTTTGTAATTTCCAAATGTTATTCTGACCATTCTGTTTATATTGCCAACATCTCACTATTTTACGATTCAAAGTTTTCTTACAGTTGTATCAATGAGTGTCCTGTTGTTGTTTAAATGTTGTGGCTATCTTTCTGTAGTCTTTTTGTCGGGCAAAGGATGACAGCTTATGTTTACTGCGAATCCCGCATCCATGAGTAAAAACACATGGACGTAGACTTCAAGCAATAAATTCCGCGCAAATCGGTGCTAGGGGCCTTCTTAAACTTATTATGGGGTATGAGCAAAGCTCATTGTTGAAGTCTTCATGGTGACTTCAAGATGGAGAAGAACAATAAAAGCCTTATTCCATTGTTTGGTTTTACGATGTATTTGTAGACTTTGTCTCATGTACATCTACTCCATATCCTTTCATTGTTTATTACAGACGTAAGCTTTTAATTTGTACTTGTTTTTTAGCCATTAGCATAAATAAAAAAATAATTAAAATGATATAAGAACTCAACAACTCAACAATCATTTAAAGATTGAAAGGGAAATAAAAATAAACAATCATGATTTATAAATGGTTTAAATGTGCAGTGTGTTACCATAAAATAAGAGAACTTATCCCCTTTTTCTCACTTTACTAGCTGTTTCTGTCTGTAAGACAAAGTGATAATACTGACAACAGTAAAACAATATTGAAAAGACACATAGCACTTACTTCAGAATAACTGTTCAATGTAGAATTCGTATTTAAATACGCATGGTTACACGGGGTTTTATCGAAATAAAAGTGAATTTTGAATGCAATAGACAACAAAACAATATTGTTCTGGATGATTTATCCCATTCTTACAACACAGGTTTAATTACGTAGTCTTATTTTATACAGATATTATAATTATAAGGTGACATTAATTAGCATATATTGTTCTCTACTTATACTTGTATCAATTTGAAATAAATAAACAACAGTTCAGATTAGAAGTTTTTGTTTACTTTTATACATGCGTATTTAAATTTAAACATTTAATGTCTCATGGAGGGCGAATCTGTTGGTGGTCAAATTCTTTTTCCAAGCTGTTAATTAACTGCTACATTTGTTGATAGTATATTATGATTATGATTGTCACCCGTCATTACCCGGAGGTTCAAGTTACCGATCGGGCTTTGGATTAACTTCTAGTGTATAAGACAACTGTCAGAGTTGGTGAAATTCTCATATACCTTTGCTTTAATCATTCTTGATTTGATGGGCTTTAAATTTGTCGACTTTCCTATCTCTCTCATGCAAAGCTCTGTTCTGGCTGACATTCCACATTCCATTTAGATTATATCTGGTTATTTGTTCTCAATCTTTGTGGTTATGGTCTTCCAACAAATATTTGTGTAAATTCACTGTTTTTAGTTGCAAAAACATAAGGGACCGACCATTTAACTTGAAAAAGGGGGGGGGGTATGTTTTTTTTTCCTGACGGAAATTTGTTTTTAACATGTATCAACAAAATATTTTTTTTTGTAAATTAAGCATTATTTTNGGGGGGGGCAGAAAGCCGCTTTCAGAATATTTTTTTTCATCATTTTTGCAGCCAAAATTTTTTTTTCACATAAAATCAGCTTCAGAATATTTTTTTTGGTCGGTCCCTAATATAGAGTGTAAAGTATCAAGTTGATGTATATAAGTTTGAATAAGTAAATGGGGGTGAGAACAAAATTACAGAACAGAATTGTAAAGAGCCAAAGTCCATGAGACAGGAAGACAAAGTAGGTGGAAATTCATCGGAAGATTGTATACCGCATTGGTCCTGACTTGGTAAAGGCATGTCAAAGGAATGGTGAGTGAAACCGGTTTTATTGCACTAAATACTGAAGTTACTGTAAATTTCGGTTCTGCGGATGGCCTTTCCACAACAAATTATAAGAGTTTGTTGACTCAAAATGGAATACCGTTTCATAATTCATTTCTGATGTAAGTCAATGTCCGAAGGTTTTTGTTTCATAAAAATAAATAAATAAATAATAATAGTTAAAAAAGATAAAATAATTCAAATATTCAAATGTCTTAAATTTCCGAAATTTGTAAAATTTTTGGAAATATCCTCTTGTTTAAATCTGTAATTTGAAGGTTTGTTTTAAATTATTTGTATTGTTTCCTCTGCGTTATGGTAACAAATGTTATATTCATTTATACCCCGAGACATAAATTGTGGCAATACGCTACTTAATTTTCTGCAAGGTTTACACTTTTATAAATGTGACTTTTATAGTCATCAGTTGAAAATTTTGAAGCGTAAAACACACTGTCATTACAATTTGAGAAAATTGAGGCATCGGTCCTCATTTCAGATCAATTCTGATAGGGAACCACCTTTGGACCATAAATCTGTCCAGACCTCCTAGTTATTAAATGGTTACTTAAACTAAAGTACAGGTACGTAGAGTAACAAAAGAATACTGAAGTAAACAGGTAATGCCATAAATTGGTCCAATCTTCATTTAATTTAAACCGTATAAATTTTGACGTTGCTAAAACAAATTATAAGGCTAGCAAAATTTTGATGTGTTGTACTTTCGAATACTTTCAACTTCTACTGCATATCTATGTAAATGTTGGTAGTATACGTTAGCAGATATTTTGTATAGTGTTTACAGTTGCTGCTCCAAAACGTATACAGCAATGCACCCTAGTATGGATGTACTAGCAGAGGCCACACAAACTGGTAAGTTGAAAAGCATTATATCCTAGCATTTACAGCAAAATGACAATGTCATATATCTGCCTATACAATAATAAATTAGAAAAACCATGAGCAAAGTTCAATCATTTATACCCCCGCTCCCCTATTCTAGAATGAAAAATCAAACAAATCAAACAAATTACAAAGACTGTGTTAAAGTTTGATGAAAATCTATTCATTAGTTCAGGAGGAGTACAGGATAAGAGATGGGAACCCTTTTGTTATGTAATGATTAAGTCCATGCGTTGGTATGGGAACCAAAAAAAAAAAAATTCAATCAAATCAAATTCTGAAAAATGAGGTGCATATTTCACAAAGACTGCGTTAAAGTTTCATGAAAATCCATTCATTGGTTCAGGAGGAGTAGCGGATAAGAGATGGGTACCCACTTGTAAAGTAATGGCCAATTCCATGCATGTTTTGCTATGTCTAACCTGAGAAATCAATCAAAACAAGTTCTGAAATATGAGGCGCACATCTGCATTATGTCACATAGGCTGTGTTTAAGTTTCATGAAAATCTATTCAGTGGTTCTGGAGGAGTAGCGGATAAAAGAAGGGTCCCCACTTGTAATGGGTAAGTCCATGTTTTCCGATGGGAAACACCAAAAATCAATGAAAAAATTCGGAAACGGGAGGTGAACATCTACGCAATGTTAAAAAATTATGCTTATTTATTCATTTGTTCAGGAGGTGTAGCGGATAAGAGATGGGTACCCACTTGTAAAGTTATAGCTAAGCCCATGTTAGCTATGGGAAACCCCAACAATCAAAACAAATTCTGAAAAAGAGGTGCACATCTACTTAATGTTACAAAGATTATGCTTAATTTTCTGGAAAATCTATTCTTGGATTCAGGAGGAGTATCGGATAAGAGATTGGTACCCTCAGGTGTTACGGACGGACGGACAACCCATCACTATATACCCCCACTTTTCAAGCGCTGGTATAACAAAGGGCCACCAAAATATCTCAAACAATTCATACCATAATGTAAAAACATTTCTTGAACATAACAACTCCATTAGGTAAAAGAAAATGGTCACTCTATTTAGTGAAAAAGAAGCCAGAACCTTGTCTAAATGTGTGTCATTTTACTGATAGCTATTATTACAACATTAGAACGTAATTGGATTGTAATAATAAGAATACTACAACTAGAAAAACTAGCATCCAAATAGGCAATTAAAATAAATGACGAATTGAAACTATGGATAGATTTAGAGCTGGTATTGTTTAATATAATGAGAAGTAACATATAGTTTAAATAAAATCAAATAGCAAAAAAAATTAATGATGAAACAATTTTTGATTGTATGTTTGAAATATTTGTATATTTCGTATTGTATTTTCTGATAATCTGGTTTTTTTTAATGTCTCCAGACTTTTGATTTCTGTAATTCAAGTATATGTTCCTTCTGAGTCTATTTTCATTTTAAGGATTTGAGCCAAGGTGGTAGAATTGTAGGATGTTCTAATGCTAGCAGTCCTGACTACCCATAGCAAGTGTATCTCCGATTCTCCGGCAGACATATTTGTGGAGCCAGTATCATTTATTCCAGACGTGTTAGATCAGCAGCTCGCGGTGGACAGTAAGTAAAATCCTACAAAAGGTGTTATAGATGTAGAATTAGGTACTCGCAAATAATTTGGTATTGATCTAGTTTACAAAGTAGTGCTCTGAGTGGCCTAAAAATTTTAATAGAAGTAATTCAGTATATTTTACCAAAGTATTATACATGGTCTTGCAATATGTGTCTTTGGGATACATTTATGCATCTAAATCGAGTGGTCATATTTGTAAAGCACTATCTCTTATCGCATGGATGTAATTAGGGATTCTTAATTGTGGCAGGGGGTCATTTAATATATTTTAATAAAGTATTATATATGGTCGTGTAATACGTGTTTTCGAGGTATCTTTGATCATCCGAATCGTACGGTCACACTTTCTTTTTTCTTAGTTCTTTCTCTTATCGTATGGGTGTTATTAGAGTCCTCAAAATTTGCAGATGGTCATTCATTAAATTGTCCAGTCACCATGGTCACTGCCATGATCAAAAACCGGCTTAATTATATAGCACGACACGACGAATTAAGTTCACAGTCTGTGTTTAACATTCGAACTGAACAAACTTGAAATGAAGCGAGGAATAGCAATCGTCTTACTTACACAGTGAGACATAACGTATTAAGTTTCAATCCAGAGTCCAATGAACAAATAAAGGGATATGGAGTAAATATACATGGGACAAAATCCCTATAAATACATGGGAAGATTAAGCAAATGGAACAACGCTTTCATTGTTGTTCTTCATCTTGAAGTCACCATGAAGCCCCCAATCCTTGAACTGAACATACGTGGAAACACTCAATGAAAGTATCATAGCTCTACAAGATGTCCCGAACTACTCCTTTACATCAAACCGAAAGAAGTCAACCACGAAATATCGATTGCGTAATATGCCAAAACACATTTTAAGTCGACAAGATCATCTCAAACGACACATGAACACACATAGATTTAAATCCTACTTGTTTCGTTGTGAAGAATGTGGACAGATACGCAGTGGAAAGGATAATTGAAAACATCATCAACGCACCATATTCAAGTACCACGGAGCCAAAGTTGAGAAGAAAATATACCACGACAACTTGTGCGTCAACTTCTGTACCGACTGCAAAATTGGGTACGATCATAAAGAGCAGCACGTATGTATCAACGTATGCCACTACTGTAGGAAAATTAAAAGTAAAATCCAAGATGACTGGACATTATATGAAAAAGAAAGGAAATGGGGTAAATGTCAAGGAGACAACATCCCATCTCCAGGTTAAAACGACCCAAAACAAAGCATCTAGGGGTCACCGTAAGTTCTTCAACACATCGAGGAACCTCACACCATATAGCAAGCCCTAAATGCCCCCCAAAAAGTAAGTAAGCGCATAAAATCGTTGTTTTTGTTTCTAGCGTCATTGTTTTCTGTGTTCTCGTTTTTGCCCTGTCTTTGGACTTCGATTTTTGTGAATTTCACTCCTTTGTTCCTTCGGTATTCTACTGCCGTTGTTTCAATGGAAACAAACCACACCCGATAACTCGAATATCAAGGAACTAAAATTTTATAAGAAGACAAGCTAATGACCAACATATTCTTGACTTGGGACAGGCGCAAAATTGCGGTTTGGTTAAACTCGTTTTCCTGGATCCAAACCCTCCCCCTGGTGAATGGCTAAAATAAATTCACAAAAAGACTCACAGTAAAAATCAAAGTAGAAACAAGATGTGTTTGTGAAACACTACATATACCCCAGATTCTACAGTAAAATATATGAAAATACCCAATTTTGCCCCTTTTTGACCTCTGTGACCTTGACCTTTGACCTAATTTAATTGCATATTTATGTTCCTCTTGACAATACCTATACACTTGCTAAGTAGTAACAGACTATTTTACATTGTTAAAAAATACCATAAAACACCCAATTTAACCCCTTTATTCTAAAACAGATGAAGTCCATTTTGGCCTCTTGTTAATAGTTTAAATTGTTAAATGTATTTGTTTAAGCATGAAATAAGAAACCTACAGAAAAAATACTGCATCAAGATCAGACAAAAAAATTTTTTTTTTTTCATTTGTGCCCCTTTGGGCCTCTTGTTTCTCAAAAAACGGTAAATGCTACCTCAAATTTGTCTGCATACTACAGTAGCGCAATTTTATTAGCAATAACATAAAACAAACCCCGTCTCAATAGGATAAATAATAAGGATTCTACAGTCAAATATGTGATAACAGCCAATTTCACCCCTTTTTGATCTGTGACCTTGACCTTTGACCTGACCTAAATTTTCTTTGCATATTAATGTTCCTCTTGACTAGACCTATACACTTGCCAAGTATGTAAAATCTATCTTACATTGTTCAAAAGTTATAGCCAAGGTTAAAGTTTCGGACGCACAGACAGACACACAGACAACCAGACACACAGACAACCAGACACACAGACAGGACAAAAACAATATGCCCCCGATCCTCGATCTGGGGGCATAAAAAGTCCAACTTATCAAGACGAGTACCTTTAACAATGAAGTACATAAAACATGAAGACGATACACATGGGTACTGTCCTGACAAATGCTCGCAGTAACTGACAGCTAGGTAAGGACATAATTTCCATTGACTATGATATCAAACCCTCTTACATATGAAACTTCAATTGAATTACTTCTAAATAGATTTCGTATAACAACATCATCAATTATGAAAGAAGAACATGATGTGGTGCAATGCCAAATACTGCCAATATGAAAAACTGTTTAAATTTATTTACGGTGTAAAGCATTTAGGAGCTGATCAATTTCTTTGCCAAGAAAATTCAGAAGTAAAGATTTAACAACAATGCTGTATTAATATCCTTTATGAATAAGTTTGTTCAACGGATAAATAAGGTTGGGAGGACAATTTTTGAATTCATGCGCTCTCATAGATGTTTGGATGTGAAATGCCCTGTTGTATAAGAGCCCTGCATGTAGAACCAAATTTTCTTAATAAGTCAATGTATGTATAATAAAATTTAGAGAATGTATTTATAAATTTATGATATCTTACCCTTGATGAGAAGTTTTTCAGTTAGAAAAAAATTTCGGTCGTTGAAGTCAGAAACATCACTGCATACTCGTGCATATCGAACAAGTTGTGAAATGTTAGACCCCGCAAGAATTAGGGCTAACGGAACATCACCGTCGAGATGGGTAAAATTAACTATAGGGAAAGAGAAATCATCCCTTTTACCATAAACTTTAGTGTTTAACTTTCCTTGATTTATTGATATATCAAGATCAAGAAAGGGTGTATCATCGCTGCTGCTATTGGATTTATTTAAAATAAGTTCGGCGGGATAAATTTCGTCTGTAGATTTTAGAAAACTCAGGATTTTTAAAGCCAAAATATTGTCCAAATACCTGTATTATTAAAAATATCCAATAGATGCTGTTTAAAAGGGTACCGAATATGTACCGATTGTTGGCTATATTTCAAAGGGTTGACACGCTTCGATCTGCACAAAAAGAAGACGCCATCGAGAAACTCGACGTGGACTACCTATTATAGATGCAAAAATTCCGAACAAAGCGTGAACATCATACCTGTGAAAATGTTTACTGTCAGACCTGTAAAGATTACTATCCACCAGGACACCAGTACTACTGTCAGACCTGTAAAGATTACTATCCACCGGACACCAGTGCTACTGTCAGACCTGTAAAGATTACTATCCACCCGGACACCAGTGCTACTGTCAGACCTGTAAAGATTACTATCCAACCGGACACCAGTGCTACTGTCAGACCCGTAAAGATTACTATCCAACCGGACACCAGTGCTACTGTCAGACCTGTAAAGATTACTATCCACCCGGACACCAGTGCTGCTTTCAGACCTGTAAAGATTACTATCCACCCGGACACCAGTACTACTGTCAGACCTGTAAAGATTACTATCCACCCGGACACCAGTGCTTCATGTCAGACCTGTAAAGATTACTATAGTGCTACATGCTACCCCGTAAGTACCGACTACTGACTAAGGAAGCAGACTTAAATTTTCTTCGATTTTTAATGCACTCAAGACAATAAAATTCAGTGTCATGAAGGATATTCGCCCTGTGATAATGACAAGTGCACTCACTGCAGAACAATGAATTGTGGAGCTTCCGAGCACAAGCTTAATTTATGCGTTGTACACAGAGTATGTTTTAAATGTATGGATCGAAACGTACATAAATATAGTATCTGTCAGACTTGTTGAAAGAATGAATTAGTATGTCGTACACAACGCAACCGAACACTTTTGTACATGGCTGTTTTCTGGAGACAATCAAGGAGCCAGCGTCATTGCATGCAACATGAATTGTTATAACTCATAACCAATACTATGGTAATTAAACAAAACGGGATGAAACCGACGATCATTGCAAACAGGACCAAACATGTACATTGAAGTGCTTGGATGTCGCAATCAGATGATAGACTCCATCATCCTTTTAACAGTGGCTATTCAATATGAACTATTGTATTGTTTTAAAGTGTAAAATATAATTATGTACAATGATAATGCTAACAATTGACATAATTTATGTAATAATTAAGCACTTCGCTAACCCAATCCCCTGGTTTGGTTTAGCGACTAACATACAGGGTAGAACCTTGGTGGGATCGTTGAACCACCAAGGGGATTTGTTAACAACATCTTAATTATTAAAATAAAGAAAAAAACAGTGGCTTTAAACGCTTGGAATGTTTGTGTGGACAGAACTAAAAAGGGATATTTCCCTTACTTATTTAATAGGTAGGAAAACCAATCGACCATACTCAATCATCTACCAGGTTTGAAATTTTATCAACCAGACAGAATGGAACCAAAAGACTGAACCATCTTCTTCGAATGGTACGAGACCCATTACCGACAACCTTTCGATTTTGAAAACAGAATTATTCAGTTATTGTCGCTCCAAGAAGATTCTGCCTAACGTTTAGATAACTCTTTCAGGAGATGACATCAACCTATTGACTTGTTTCAACAATACATTATGAAAGCTTCTGCTCACAACTTAGTATTCAGAAGAACTCCAGCCAGATACCATCGGCATTATCCCAGCTCAAAGAAACCGTCCAGGGGAAAACATTTCATCAAAGCCATGTTGTGGATCAAATACCTGTCGACAACGGAAGTAGTCCACATACAACTTGCAAGAAATGGACGGGAGAAACAAATCGGACCTTATAGAGTAGACGGAAACTACGAGAAGGTAAGCGGGTAGAAATATGCATTGGAGTTTAACGAAAAGTACTGGCACGGATATTTACATTGTTACATTGCAAATTCCGTCAACTCAGTCAATGGCATGACTATGAGCGAATTATATCAACGCACTCTGGAGAAGAGATATTTAGAACACCAAGGTTAAATCTACATTGGCAAATGGGAGGGCGACTTTGACAAAGTGGTTCGGGAAAATGAAATTTTAAGATCCTTACATCAACAAGACATATCGTACGGTGTATCCCTACATCAACAGGACATATCGTACGGCGACGTCATTTCACTGGATCACTACATCAACAGGACATATCGTACGGCGACGTCACTTCACTGTATTCCTACATCAACAGGTCATATCGTACGGCGACGTCACTTCACTGTATCCCTACATCAACAGGACATATCGTACGGCGACGTCACTTCACTGTCTCACTACATCAACAGGACATATCGTACGGCGACTTCACTTCACTGTATCACTACATCAACAAGACGGGAAATTTAAATAGGACACCCCAAGATCATCACAGAAAACTTAACGGACGTTCAACAGAAGGACACATTAAATGCAAAGTTATCCCACCCACAGGTCTTTATATTCCAGGCTAAAATTAATCGAAAAAGTTATTATTTACGTTGTGTAAACCTTGCGCCAGCATACTGATGAACTACCGATGAGCAACGAGAACTGATCGAAATTTGGGTAAAAGACGAAATCAGGAAAACCTTGGAGAAAGGATATATCAGCAGATATACGAAGTATGCTAGTTTTGGACCAGGTGAGGTACAGGCTCTTGTGAGCCTCTAGTTAGATGAGAACAACTACAACAGCATATAAAAAAGACACGTAAAGTCCATAAATTGAAGCAAAATGGCGTTAAAAACGAGAGAACGGAAAAACAGTGACACATGACATCAGCAAAAATACTAAAAATAACATACAATCAAACTAAACAACTTATAGTGTGAAATCTCATGAAAATCGAGAGTGACATCATGTGCTCATGAAGGATAAGCATGTCCTGCTCCGTACATTGCAATTCATGACCAAGTATGGTTCCAATTTGCCTAGTAGTCTCACTGGAAAACTTTGAATGTGTTTTCCCATAGGGTCCATTGTTAAACTGTGTTGTCCGCTGACAGCCATCTTGGATCTGATGGGAACTTGCCGGACACATTTTTCAAAGAGGACCAACTAAGGACAGTTGCGACCAAGTATGGTTAAAATATTCCAAATCTCTGAAGAGAAGATCTTTGAACTTGTTTTCAAATAGGTCCAATGTGAAACTTAGTTCCCCGCTGGCGGCAATCTTCGATGAGGTCAATAACTTCGATCATGAAGAGAAAATGTCGTCCTTGACATACCAAACATTTTAGCCTTACATCTTAACGTCTCTCTCAAATCGTTTTTGAAATACAAGGCAAAATGTATAAGCTTACAAAAATTTGACCAATAAAGGGCAATAACTCCTATGTAGGCATAAAGATTTTCTTTAAAATTTCTAGGTGGTGAAATCTTTGCAATTTATGTTGACCTTCAATTTTATTTTTTGTTGATAAAAATATTTTGCATGTGGAGCTTTGTATACAGCCAATTAATCAATTTAATAATGCATATGCAGAAAATAAATTTAACAGTAACTTCGGTTTTTTATTTTATCACTTATTCAAAAGATATACAAGATGATAAAGCTTTTGCAACAAAACAGACAGATATCCCTCACAAATCTTTGATTCTCGGAATGAAAAACCTTATGAGAAAATGTTTTTTTTTCATGTTTTCTTCTTTTCTTTTTTGATGGAGGTGTTGTAAAACAAGCATAGCTATCAATTGCAGAATTGTGGGTTGTGATATTTTTTAAATACATATACGGTAATGGATGGAATTATTAATGTTAATCTATTTAAGTTTAAGGACGTATTGTACCGTATATGTTTGTCACATAACTGCGTTGCTGTCTTTATAGTGTTATTTTATAAAATGTACTTTCAAATTTTGGCATTCTATTTTTGTAAATTCAAAATGTGATCTGACCACCTGTTAATATTACCCGCATCTCACTAATTCATACAGCCAAGTTTTCTCACAATCGACTTGATGAGTGCCCTGTGTTTGTCTATTTGTTGTGATTGTCCTCCAGCTGGGGAAACTAGTGATTTTGTCCGGCAACGGATGACAGTGATTGTAAGAACACTTTGCCAGTTTACTTAATGTTTGTTGACAATCCCGCATCTATGGCCAGAATAAACATGGATGTAGCACTGATAGACATCTACCAATGAATTCCGCTCAAACCGGTGCTAGGGGCCGTCTTGAATTTACTATGAGGTATGGGCAAAGCTCATTGTTGAAGGCCTCGTGGTGACTTCAAGATGATGAACAACAATAAAAGCGTTGTTCCATTGCTTTTTACCATGCATTTATAGAGATTTTGTCTCATGTGCATTTACTCCATATCCCTTCATTGCTTATTTGAAACACGTGTACAGCATAACGAAATTTACTGGTTTTTTTCTGCAACTTCGGTATTTTTTGTATTTTGAAACCATTGGGTCGATACCACTGCTGGTGGACCAGAGATCCCAGAGGGTATTCACCAGCCCAAAAGTCAAACTTGTCTGACATGAAATATTCACCTTGCGTTTTATAGAAATTTACTGGGTTTTTTCCTTGGTACTGAATTTGGCCTCCTATTTCGATGTTATTTTGTAATGAGTACTTCTTGTTTAACTACTTTTGGATTATGGCTTTCCATATTATTTGATTTTAATGCTGTTGATGAAAGGCACATGTACAGCATAACGAAATTTACTGTATTTTCTGCAACTTCGGTATTTTTGTATTCTGAAAATGATTGGGAATCTGATGCGTTATTTGTGTCATGTCTTTTAGCTTATTTATGTTAAGAAAATATATTTTTAAATCATTACAAATATATCAAAGTCAAATACTCCCTCAAAACAGAAATTAATGTAAAGACATAAAATGATGCGACATTTTTATCAATTGGGAATTTGAACATTTCTAGGGAAATATAGACAACGATGTAAAAATAAAATGGGATTTATATATGTATACAAGCCATATTTTAAAGTCACGACTAACATTAACTACAACAAGTATCTAATAAAACAAGGTTGGCACATTGCATAGAATTTATAAGTATATAAGCTTAAAATGAGAATATTAGAAGACTTAATCTGGATTTCCTGACGGGAAACTTGACACAGATGTCGGATCGTCCGACATGATCGAACTGCCATCACTGTTAATTGTAAGTTTACTCCCTAATATGCTGGAAACATCCAACGTGTCTTTCTCTCTTTTATCACAAGTATCCAATAGATTTTCAAAAGCCACTGGACCAGATATTAAACTTTTGTTATTTTGTATATTTTCCATGGCAGTATTTTCAAGTTTAGTCACGTGCACGAAGCAACATGGTTGTGATATTTCCGTTTTCTTTGGGGCTTTAAATTTTTTTGTTTTCTCAATTTTCACTTTCTTTTTCTTTCCTTTATTGCTAAGTTTTAATAATTCATCATCCGGGTCAGAAGTATATTCCAGATATCTCTTTATGAATTCCGATGCAGATTTTTTATCATCAAAACTTAATCCAGCAAGTCTAGTGTGATCTGTAGATAAGTGCATTGTATGAAAATTTGCATGTGGGGCTTTGTATGCAGTCAGTTGATCAATTTTATCTCTCCAAAGTACGAATCCGGTACCTTTCTCCGCTAGAACGATTTGTAATTTCCGGTCTCGGTGGTGTATTCCAGTGTCTAAGACAAGTACTGGAATTCCTGTCATCGCGAATTTCCACTGATCTTTCTGACCAATTACTTTCCCAAAATAAAGATTAGCTAAACAAGGACACACATGAACGTCAGTTTTATGACTTCTGTAGAACATTTCGATTTGTAATAAGTCATGTTCAGAGATGCCGTCTGCAAAAGAGTTATGCGATGGACTATGACTTAACGAAGACTCATTTGACCCAACTGAAGCCAGCCTTTCTCTCTCTTCTTTTGCACTTTTTAAAGAACTTATACTGGGCGGTCTACCCGTCATCGGTACAAATTTTCCAATAGAATCATATTTTTCTGTCAGACGTTTAATTCCGTCCTTTACGCGACGGTTTCGTCGTAATGATAAAATTTCCTCAGTAGTACAATAAGAAGTATCTTGAGAGCTGCTTCCGCTCGACGTGATTTCCACAGGATTTGAAACTGTAAAACTGGATGTTTGTGACATAATGAACTCTTTAAACACTTATTATACTATTCAAATTTTATTGTAACCTCTATATGGGCGTAAACAATACATCCAAAGACGACATGTGTATTGTTATACAAGAAAACGTTTTATTTCAAGAAACAGCTGTTGATAGTAACACATTCAATCGTTATTTCCAAGCAGTGTCACTGAACTTTAGTTAATCTGTTATATAAATCTTTTTTTCCTTATAATGCAGCATATTTGTACTTTGTTGTTTACGAATTACATTTTTGACCACAAACAGGAAATCTGCATATTCCTGCGTCAAACTTGGTGGTTATCTTTTCCGGACGATCTTCCTGGGCTGTAAAGGAAAGTAAAATGTTTTCCTTGAAACTTACTTTAACCTAAAGTAAGGAAACTATTTACCTAGAATTTTTGGGCGTTTTTATTGTGTATTGATTTGAGATTGTCTAATTGATTTTTACAGCGACCCTTTCAATTATCGGTTGATTTGATCTGCATTACAATGAAGAGACATTACTTGTGAATATGGCCACAAGTTTTGCGGTGCTATGTCCAGTCACGGTTATGTTCCACCGACAGGTTTTACGGTGCTATGCTCAGTCACTGTTATGGTCCACCGACAGGTTTTACGGTGCTATGCGGTGCTATGTCCAGTGACTGTTATGGTCCACCGACAAGTATTACGGTGCCATGTCCAGTCACTGTTATGGTCACCAACAAGTTTTACGGTGCTATGTCCAGTCACTGTTATGGTCCAACCACAAGTATTACGGTGCTATGTCCAGTCACTGTTATGGTCCACCGACAAGTTTTACGGTGTTATGTCCAGTCACTGTTATGGTCCACCGACAAGTTTTACTGTCCAGTCACTATTATTGTCACCAACAAGTTTTACGGTGCTATGTCCAGTGACTGTTATGGTCCATCGACAAGTATTACGGTGCCATGTCCAGTCACTGTTATGGTCACCAACAAGTTTTACGGTGCTATGTCCAGTAACTGTTATGGTCCAACCACAAGTATTACGGTGATATGTCCAGTCATTGTTATGGTCCACTGACAAGTTTTACAGTGTAATGTTCAGTTACTGTTATTGTCACCCACAAGTATTACGGTGCTATGTGCAGTCACTGTTATGTTCACCCACAAGTATTACGATGCCATGTCCAGTCACTGTTATGGTTGACCACAAGTATAACAGTGCTATGTCCAGTCACTGTTATAATCCACCGACAAGTTTTACGGTGCAATGTCCAGTCACTGTAATGAACACCCACAAGTATTACAGTGCTATGTTCAGTCACTGTTATGGTCTACCGACAAGTTTTACGGTGCTATGTCCAGTCACTTATTGTCAACCACAAGTATTACGGTGCTATATCCAGTCACTGTAATGATCCATCCACAAGTATTACCATGATATATCCAGTCACTGTTATGATCCACCCACAAGTATTCCGGTGCTATGTCCAGTCACTGTTATCGTAGTTTTACGGTGCTATGTCCAGTCACTGTTATGGTCCGCCGACAAGTATTACGGTGCCATGTCCAGTCACCGTTATGGTCACCAACAAGTTTTACGGTGCTATGTCCAGTCACTGTTATGGTCAACCAAAAGTTTCACGATGGAATGTCCAGTCACTGTTGTGATCGACCACAAGTATTACGGTTCTATGTCCAGTCACTGTTATGGTCAACCAAAAGTTTCACGATGGAATGTCCAGTCACTGTTGTGATCGACCACAAGTATTACGGTGCTATGTCCAGTCACTGTTATGGTCAACCAAAAGTTTTACGTGCTATGTCCAGTCACTGTAATGAACACCCACAAGTATTACGGTGCCATGTCCAGTCAGATTTAATCCACCCACAAGTATTACGGTGCCATGTCCAGTCACTGTTACGATCCACCCACAAGTTTTAGGATGCCATGTCCAGTCACTGTTATTGTTAACCACAAGTATTACATGCTATGTCCAGTCACTGTTATGGTTACCAACCAGTTTTGCGGTGCCATGGCGAGTCACGGTTATTGTCACCCATAAGTATTACGGTGATATGTCCAGTCACTGTTATTGTCACCTACAAGTTTTATGGTGCTATGCTCAGTCACTGTTATTGTCAACTACAAGTATTAAGGTGCTATGCTCAGTCACTGTTATTGTCAACCACAATTATCACGGTGCTATGTCCAGTCACTGTTATGGTCACCAAGTTTTACGGTGCTATGCTCAGTCACTGTTATTATCAACCACAAGTATTACGATGCTATATCAAGTCACTGTTATTGTCACCCACAAGTTTTACGGTGCTATGTCCAGTCACTGTATTGGTTACCCACAAGTTGAACGGTACTATGTTCAATCACTATTATCGTCAACAAGTATCACGGTGCTATGTCCAGTCATTGTTATGGTCACCCACGAGTTGTACGGTGCTATGTCCAGTCATTGTTATGGTCACCCACAAGTTGTAGGGTGCTATGTCCAGTCACTGTTATGGTCTACCACAAGTTTTACGGTGCTATGTCCAGTCACTGTTATGGTCCACCAACAAGTATTACGTTGCTATGTCCAGTCACTGTTATTGTCAACCACAAGTATTACGGTGCCATGTCCAGTCACTGTTATGGTCACCCACAAGTATAACAGTGCTATGTCCAGTCACTGTAATGAACACCCACAAGTATTACGGTACTATGTTCAGTCACTGTTATGGTCACCAACAAGTATTACGGTGCTATGTCCAGTCACTGTTATTGTCAACCACAAGTATTACGGTGCCATGTCCAGTCACTGTTATGGTTCACCGACAAGTTTTACGGTGCTATGTCCAGTCACTGGTATGTTCACCAACAAGTTTTACGGTGCTATGTCCAGTCACTGTTATGGCCCACCGACAAGTTTCACGATGCAATGTCCAGTCACTGTTATCAGCAACCACAAGTTTTACGGTGCTATGTCCAGTCACTGTTATGGTCCGCCGACAAGTATTACGGTGCCATGTCCATTCACTGGTATGTTCACCAACAAGTTTTACGGTGCTATGTCCAGTCACTGTTATTGCCCACCGACAAGTTTCACGATGCAATGTCCAGTCACTGTTGTGGTCGACCACAAGTATTACGGTGCTATGTCCAGTCACTGTTATGGTCAACCAAAAGTTTTACGGTGCTATGTCCAGTCACTGTAATTAACACCCACAAGTATTACGGTGCCATGTCCAGTCATTGTTATGATCCACCCACAAGTATTACGGTGCCATGTCCAGTCACTGTTATGATCCACCCACAAGTTTTAGGGTGCCATGTCCAGTCACTGTTATTGTTAACCACAAGTATTACATGCTATGTCCAGTCACTGTTACGGTCACCAACCAGTTTTACGGTGCTATGTCCAGTCACTGTTATGGCCTACCGACAAGTTTCACGATGCAATGTCCAGTCACTGTTGTGGTCGACCACAAGTATTACGGTGCTATGTCCAGTCACTGTTATGGTCTACCACAAGTTTACGGTGCTATGTCCAGTCACTGTTATTGTCAACCACAAGTATTACAGTGCTATGTCCAGTCACTGTTATTGTCAACCACAAGTATTACGGTGCCATGTCCAGTAACTGTTATGGTAACCCACAAGTATTACGGTGCTATGTCCAGTCACTGTTATTGTCAACCACAAGTATTACGGTGCCATGTCCAGTCACTGTTATGGTCACCAACAAGTTGTACGGTGCTATGTCCAGTCACTGTTATCGTCAACCACAAGTATCACGGTGCTGTGTCCAGTCATTGTTATGGTCACCCACAAGTTGTACGGTGCTATGTCCAGCCACTGTTATGGTCCACCGACAAGATTTACGGTGCTATGTCCAGTCACTGCTATGGTCCACCGACAAGTTTTACGGTGCTATGTCCAGTCACTGTTATTGTCAACCACAAGTTTTACAGTGCTATGTCCATTCACTGTTATTGTCCAACCACAAGTATTTCGATCCCATGTCCAGTCACTGTTATGGTCACCCACAAGTATTACGGTGCCATGTCCAGTCACTGTTATGGTCACCCATAAGTATTACGGTGCCATGTCCAGTCACTGTTATTGTCACCCACAAGTATTACGGTGCTATGTGCAGTCATTGTTATGGCCCGCCCACAAGCATTACGGTGCTATGCACTGTTATTGTCACCCACAAGTTTTACGATGCCATTTCCAGTCACTGTTATTGTCAACCACAAGTTTTATGATGCCATGTCCAGTCACTGTTATGGTCACCCACAAGTTTACGATGCCATGTCCAGTCACTGTTATGGTCACCCACAAGTATTACGATGCCATGTCCAGTCACTGTTATGGTCACCCACAAGTATTATGGTGCTATGTTCAGTCACTGTTATTGTCCACCTACAAGTATTATGGTGCCTTGCTAAGCAACTGTTTCTGTACCCACAAGATTCATGATGCAATGCCCAGTCGCTGCTATTGTAGCCCACAAGTTTACTGTGCTTTGTCCTGACACTGTAATTGTCAGCCACAAGACTCAGTAAGAGTTATGTTCAACCACAAGTTCAATGGTGATGCGCTCACTAGTTAACGGTCGTTATCGAGATTATATTAATCAAATTTCAGAGTTGAAAATTTCTTTCCATATCGAGAAATTATTCCCGTCATAATCTGACTCGACATTTGTAGCGTGACAAGTATTAGTTTGGTGTAGATGTTTACTCTTTGGAGCACCTAATTATACTAATTATACCCTTTTTGCAGTAATAAACTTCATATTGTTTACTGTATTTATTCGTGTATTTTTGTGTTTATTTTGTTGCGGTTTGATGTTCCAATTTATATTTCATAAACCATGTTATTTAGATCAGTAATTTTCGGGAATTTTTCCATCAGCATGTTCCTTCCTTATTCATCAGGCATTTTTTACTGTACAATCTCTGCTGATTACTCAATATCCAACTGATGTTTAAAGTGCCTCTAATCAGTAAAATTTTAGAATGATCCACCATACCCATGATATGTTAAACTGAGATTATTTGGACTTAACAAGTAACACGTTTTGGGGAACAAGTTTTGGGGAATGGTTACTTGTGCGTGGACATTATTATGCTTTTGTTTCAATGGATTTCGTCAATATTCCCTCCCACATACTTTTTTCGTATTGTTTATGGGTTCTGCAAAATTATTCATTGTTTTACCATTCTGGCATTGCTTTTGATCACATATTTGCTCTACTTTCAATATTTATTGTAAAAGAATTTTCGTTGTATCGTTGTCCATCCGGATGACTATTTTCAGAACTATCATTCGTTTTCGTCATTCTGCATTTCATAGTGCACACAACTTAAATACATCCAAATCTAGCCTATTACTAGGACACGACAATACTTTATATCACATCCTGTTATGAAAGTGCCAAAAATTATGAATACTACAAATTTCCGCATTCAGTTGAATAAGGAAACACATGTGGATTGGAAGAAAAACACAATTCATGACAGTTGTATGGAGAAAGTGTGTTCCTAGCACAAATGGAAGACTACTTGGTCGATTTCTCTGTTGGAAATAACCTTATCATTAACCTATTATTAACAATAGGACACTTACCTTTACTCATTCAAAACTCTAATCCTAACCCACACAAATGGAAGACTACTTGGTCGATGTCTCTGTTGGAAATAACCTTATCATTAACCTATTATTAACAATAGGACACTTTACTCAATTCAAAACTCTAATCCAAACCCACACAAATGGAAGACTACTTGGTCGATGTCTCTGTTGGAAATAACCTTATCATTAACCTATTATTAACAAAAGGACACTTACCTTTACTCAATTCAAAACTCTAATCCTAACCCACACAAATGGAAGACTACTTGGTCGATGTCTCTGTTGGAAATAATCTTATCATTAACCTATTATTAACAATAGGACACTTTACTCAATTCAAAACTCTAATCCTAACTAACCCACACCTATGGAAGACTACTTGGTCGATGTCTCTGTTGGAAATAACCTTATCATTAACCTATTATTAACAATAGGACACTTACCTTTACTCAATTCAAAATTCTAATCCTCTAACCCACACAAATGGAAGACTACTTGGTCGATGTCTCTGTTGGAAATAACCTTATCATTAACCTATTATTAACAATAGGACACTTACCTTTACTCAATTCAAAACTCTAATCCTAACCCATAATATNAATGTCATGAAATAAATGTTTTATACTATAATAATAATAATAATATATATCCTTATTGTGCCCCACAAGGATTCTTTATACACGATTTTTAAACACGGGTACTCCAACGAGTTCCGTGTGGTCTAGTAGGTAAGGTAGAAGTCTAGTAAACGAAACGACGCTGGTTCGAATCCAACTATAGACTATGTTTAAACATAAAATTTTACTAAGTTCAATGAACTGAGCAGTTTTCAAAATCTGGCCTTGACGTGTCTATAATTCTTATATGATTTGCATATTAGGAAATACGCTGACATGATTGGTTGAATTTACTTCCGGTAGCAATTTCCGAAGTCATTTATTTTTCGATAGACGACGATGACCGGACTACATTTAAGTTCACCTTTCTAAATTCATACGCCAAAACAATCACGTTGAACAAAAACGTGTGATTGGCATAATAAGAATTAGAATTAAATAACTTTTCATAAATTAAAAGAATTATAAGGATTAAACACCATTTGAAAGGAATTTATTGGAGTATAAACGGGACCAAGTCACTCACAAACATATCATAAAAGTCCTTCGGACTTTTATTTGTTTGTGAGTGAATTGGTCCCGTTTATACTCCAATAAATTCCTTTAAAATGGTGTTTAATCCTATAATATATCTTTTTATTCTCAATAAACCATAATACAATGGTACAGAGTAGTGTAACAAAGTTATAATACTGACATGGAAGAAATAATTAAATAAATAAATAAATAAATACAAAGGACACATGAGAATATAAATATGATATGATGGACAAAAACATAGTTACCCTAGGGTGATACTCGTTTATTCACTATTTTAATAAGCTTGCAAAGATTGTTTAAGATATAACCCTAACCCTAACCCTAATATTTTTTCCGTTTTTCAACAATGAAATGAACCCTTAGTGATATGATATTTCATTTTAAATGATACTAGTTATGAATTAGTTACTTTGATATAAAAGTACAGTGATATGTATTTTTTTGTGTATATTTTGTTTATATGTCTATTATTATTTTGTATGATCTGCCATAGTGATTTATTTCAATGTATATTATGTAAATTTTGCTCCTGTTACGCAGTTAGCTGCGGCTGAGTTTATTAATAAAAGTTCAAAGTTCAAAGTTTTTACTATTCATCAAATCATGAAATTTTACGATATTTGGTTGGTTATAAAAATACGGTTTTAGACATTTTTTTTCTATCTTCAATTAGTGCTGGACACGTCAGAATATAATGAAGTTCGTCGCCTATTTCGTTTAAATCACATAGTGCGCATTTTCTGTTTTCTCGCGAAATATTTCGCCATTCGTTTGACGAAAACAAAATAAAAGTAAAAAAATCCTTTGTTCTAACTTGGGTGAGATTGCAGGGGTGATCCGACTCAGATCAGCCCTGCTAGAACAAAAGAGCTGGGATGTAATTGAGGGTAATAACAAAATTACGGAACTGTACCGTCAAGATTCAGAATCCAAAGTGCAAAAAGACAAACCACGTGCAAAATTACCGGGATTATTGTCAACTGCAATGGTCCTGACTTGGTACAGGCATTTCAAAAGAAATGGTTGGGTAAACCGGTTGTATGGCGCACCACACCTCCCCTTCTATTTCGGTAATGTCCGGTAACAACTCAACAGCAATTATTATCGTAAACAGTGAAAAGATATGCTCATCCCAATATAAATTAAAAATAAATGTTGCATCATACAGTTCGGAAATAAACTTAAGAAATTTTCCACAAAGGACAAATATCTATAAAAGAACTTTTTTAATGAACGTATGAGACGGATGTATTTGAAGCCTTGAAGGTTGCGAAGATAAATTTGTGTAATGAATCTTGCACAATAATACTCATGTTTTGCTCAGAGAAACAACCATTCTTTTTTGTAAATTGAAAACCCTTTTTTGTAAACTAAGAGGAGCACAATAGCATTAAGTGACAAATATATAATCTCTAAAAGCTGGGACTAATATAGCCTGGTTATATTAGTCCGAGCTAAAGTTTCTTCAGAACTCAGTCAGCAGTTTGGGAGGTATGAGTATGTGAACTTCATTATTGAAGGCCGCATTATGACTTCATAATATACAGAATACAGAATATAGAATTTTATTTGCCAAATCAAGGGCCCACAGGGGGCATATATATTACAATGATTAAAACAGAGCACATACATGTATATTTAACAACAATGATAATAATATATAAAAAAAACACATACAAGTAACTTAAAGTACATATTATCAGTTGTGTGTGTCTCTTTTGAGAGGATACTAGTGTGGTCGACAACAACAGAGCAGTAAATATTACTATTTGGTGAATTGTATTTGTAGAGATTTTGTATCAAAGTGCATTTCCACCATAACCTTTCGTTGTTTATTGTGTATTACAACAGAGTAATAACAAAAACATGTTTAGCTGTGAGAAAACAAGAACGCTGTTCAGATAAAATAAAAACTTCAGAACATAGAATCACTGAAAGTTTCATCAAATTCATTCAGTAGTTTAATAGAGGTTGCGGATATCAACAATTCACTATGCTATGGAAATGAATATTTAAGTCGTGTTCTTGCTAAAGGAAACCCCCAAAACGGATCAGATGAAAAGTAAAAACATCGATTAATTTCATGACGTATCTTTTCAAGCTTTATCAAAATTCATTGTATAATCTAGGCTTTGCAGATTCAAACGGACGAGGAACGTAAGTGCAGGCAAAGAAAATACTGTTAGCTCCCGCTTTAAAAAATGTTGTTCATCGATCTAGAATTTATTCTGACTAATTACATAGATCAAAATGATGATGATGCAAAAAAAACTTTCGTCATATCAAAAATAACAGAAGTTTTTCAGTTCGGAAAAAATGAAAAAAAAATCCAAAGAAAAGGCTAGATGAACTTCTCTTAAAAAGTTTTTTTTTTCATTCTTTTCAAAATGACACATTTAATATGTGATACACGTCTTTCACTAGTTATAAACAATTTTTAGTATCTTCCTTCTTTATAAATTTAGTTACGCATTCAATGTGACATAGAAGTGCACTAAGTGTTGAATTTCATTCTTCTTAATTATTTCGTGTCATTTAAAATGCTACAGAACAAAACTTTTTTCTTTCTTATCATATAACATACCCATCTACACAATTTTCAACACAAAATACGGTTCGTAAAAACTACCCCAATACATTTTCAGCATATTGGTGAACTCATGACAAGAGAAATTAACGTAGTAATGTCGATGTCAGTCTATAACAGTTGCAAGTTCCGGTGCAACTTTACTTGTGGATTTCAGATGGGATGGTTATGTGACTGAGTACTCTAATTCAGCCTTTTTATTATTTCGAATTGCTGAGGATAAATTACCCTACACACATGATCACAAAGCTGTTTGCAAGTGTTAAACAAAAAGTTTTTGTTTTCTACAAGAAGTTTAAAATCTTAAAATTTCGCAAAACAGTTCAAAATATAGAGTAAATATCCGTAATTTACCTACATTCTGAACTGTTGATGGCTCAAATTGCGGATATGTTGCAAACCCAAGCATTAACAATATTATAGAGGTGAAAAGTGTAATTCCATTCAATCAAGATCAAAGATCGTGGCATCCTACATTTATATAAGAAATTTCACTTCGTTTATTAAATTTTGATGCACTTCCCTTGAAAAGACGGAAATTGCGAACAATAATTACAAATTATCACAGTTAAATTTGTGAAAATAAACCAAGCAAAATATCGTGTACACTTGAAAAAGGAAACTCAGTCTACTCAGATTATGAAAAAAAATAATGCTAAACATAGTTTCCCACTATATCAGTTTTCATAAACTACTTTAAATGTACTTTTTATGCCACTACCTAGTCTTTTGTAAACGGACACTTGCACGAAAGATATGTTGTAGATTACGGATGTAAGTAATTTCTCTCGAGAGCACTCTAAAATTGTCTACGTAATTGTCGCTTCGGAATAAAAAAATATATGTATATCCATATTTAGAAATGTAATCATCATAGAATTAAAATAAAAGTGAAAACCTACATCATTAAAGCAGATGGATACTTCAAATGCTTCAGTATATATATACTTCAAGCATTAAATCAGCACACCATTGGGTTCCGTCTTAGCTAAAAAATATCAGTTGTATATCCAGTGTTTTGCTTTATACAGATATACTTATTTATCCAATGATTTCCAAATTAGGAGTGTGTAGCTATCTTTTCGCTGTTCGTGATTATATATGTGGTTAATATCGGAGTATAAAACTATATTAAAATGCATCTGTTGTACAAAATGTATTTAGAAACATGGACTTTGTATAGTTCTGGTTTTTGTTAATTTGTATAATAGTTTTATTTTTTATCTCAGAAATTCGCATGCTTTTTACAGAAAAAGCCATAAATATTGTCATCATATACATGACTTCATATTTCCATACACTTTTCCTCCTATTTTATCATTTTGCGATAATTAAACTCAAGAGTTTTCTTTCTAAATAAATGACAGTTTTACATATCTAATGTCATGATATAGATAATGAAAAAGTGTGTGGTCATTTATTTCAGCATGAAAACAACTGTTTTTATCCAGAAATTTGCAACAATAAATTTGTCCCATCACTGTCTTATCGTTTGTACTTTACAGGGAGGAATAACAATACAGATAATTTTGACAAGATTTAGTACTTTTATACATATAAGTAATACAATTTCTTTATCACTTCGTGCTATGCACTCAGAGATAAGGAAATGTTATTACTACTACATATCGCTGTCTTTTCTGCTCTTTACTTTTACTGTTGTAACCCGTTAGTTTATGCTTTGAAAAAATGGACAACATATCATACTGTATTTACTAAACCGGTATGCTTTCACTAAATATCTTCCTTAATATTCAAAAAGCCGACACTTTCAAGTGGAAAGCATTTCAATTTTATGCATATTGCTGAAATGTTATACAAACAGTTACATAAATTTAACTGAACAAGTTTTTAACTTATATGGAATAAGATAATATTGTGGTTATTCACACGAAAGAAAAAAAAATCGTACTAAAATTAACTTTTAGTGTTTGTATCATAGCATGAGTACGCACTTTGGACCACTTTCACTCGTTAATATTCTGTTTCCTGTTTATTTGTTGTCATCCAAACCAGGTCTTATTTTTATCTCGAAGCCATGAAATGGCTGGAGAGATGTTAATATGACAAGAAAAAAATCACGTGAGGCTTCAAGCCTATTAACAGCTCTAAAAGATGATGTTCGTGCTTCCGATAAAATATAGTGCGCAAGTTTCTTTCAAAATCGTATAAATTGTGTTTTTAAGTTATATTTCTTCATTTTGTTAAATTGAATACGGTGTTGTTATATTAAATTGAAAACAATATGCATGTTTATCAACTTACTCGTTTTTTATATAGCGTCTCGGATCAACGAACCTGTCGCGCAGTAATATGTCAAAGATGAAAACCCCGGGGATGAAAATAACATTTGTTTACCTGTGACAGTGTATTGCATATATTTATAGCAATGAAATCGACATGCGAAATCACACAATCCGATTATTTTCACGTATTACGGAGTAACTTAATACATGCAGACGTATGCAGCAGTTCTTTGGATGACTACGAAGTTTTGCCACGAGTAGATTTTCAGGGCTTCGAGATTCAGCTCCATCGGAGTTTTGATTTACAATTACATACGGATATGCTGAACATTCATTTTGAACTCTACTGTCGATTATAATGATATTCGGCCATACTGAACGCACATTTTGAACTCTACTGCCCATTATAACTACATTCGGCTATGCTGAACATTATTTTTGAACTCTACTGTCCATTATAATTACATTCGGTCATACTAGACATACATTTTGAACTCTACTGCCCATTATAATTACATTGGTCATACTTGACATTTATTTTGAACTTTACTGCCCATAATTTACATTCGGTCATACTGAACATATATTTTGAACTCTACTGCCCATTATAACTACATTCGACTATGGTGAAAAATCATTTTGAACTCTACTGCACTTTATAAATACATTCGGCTATGCTGAAAATTCATTTTGAATTCTACTGCCCATTATAATTTCATTCTTCGGCTAGACTGAGCATTCATTTTGAACTCTACTGCCCAACAAAAAAACTCCCATTTTTCGAACATCCCTTTCAACTCCACAGCCATATGTACAGGATGCTCTTCGCTTCATGGTAATAATCTGTTACTCAAAATATGTGTATTTGAACTTATGAGGTATGAGCAAAGCTCATTGTTGATGGTCTCATGGTGACTTCAAGACGAAGAAGAACAATAAAAGCGTTGTTCCGTTGATAACTTCTACACGTATATTACCATAATATAAATTCATGGTTTTCTAGTATTATATTTATTCTGAAAAAGCTGGGTAGTGGTACAAAACATGTAGTTTATATCAATTTGTAAAAGTAGTCAAAGATAAATTACATAGCCAATATATTATTTTTTGGAATGTTTACAGAGACCAAATTCTCAAATCTGAAAAAGGTAAATTATTTTCCTATTTTTCTTTTAAAACTACTTTTAGTTTTGAAAAATATTTGAATATAAAAGAATTCAGACACCAACAATCAATTTGTAAAATTAGAATTAGCTCTCATCCTTTAAGGATTGAGACTGACAGACATTCAAAAAATTATATTGATAGGACGCAGAGAAAATGTCAGTATTGTACATTAGACAAAATAGAGGATGAGCAACATTTTATAATGGAATGCTCTCTCTATAATGAGATAAGAGATAAGTTCTTTGAAACCATTATTCTAAAATATCACAACTTTGGACATCTAGATAACTCCCTTAAATTTAATTGGCTTTTTATAAATGAAGATTTGGATTCACTTAAACTTTTGGGACAATTTATATATACTGGTTTTGAAGAACGAAGAAACTCTAATATAATTAATGTGAATTATATATAGGTTGATTTATATATTTATTTTTATAAGTAAATATGGAATTGGTATAAGTTACTATAAGATATATTTAAAATACACTGGCTCTGCCCCAACCCATATAAACATATTGTTGTTTTTTTCTTTTATAATATTTGTATAAAAATCAATGTCAATCATTGTTTATGCTCTATATAAGGGCCCTTTAATTGGAACAAAATATTCTTCTTCTTCTCCTTCTATTTGTAGAGACTTTGTCTCATGTGCATTCACTCCATATCATTTCTTTTTTTTTTAAATTTACTACCAACAATGTCTTAACAGTTTCTCTACAGGCCAAAAATAAAGGGGAAAACAAAAATCTATGATTAGGTTGTCAGATTCCGCTTATCCCCTACATCGAATTAAATTAGACCAATTTTCCATGTCTATCAATCTATGCACTGTTCTGAATTCTGAATTGAATCTTCGGGCCAAAACTAGATCCATTCCGAATATCATAACTTGGGCAAGTGTACACCATTGCCCAATAGCAAAGAGATAATCGCATACGATCACGAAGAGGGAATGGATTATTTTGGTAATTTGAATACGTTGATTAAACTCTTTGAATACGTCTATACGTCAGATATACCTTGCATTCTCTGAATGCATGTATACGTCAGAAGTGTCTGAAACTGTCTAAATATGTGTCCGAGTACTGTCTAAATATGTGTCCGAGTCATGAAGGCTTTCAAGTGCTCCTTGAATACGTGTCTACGTTAGAAATGGCTATCGATCTCTGAATAAACCACAGTCTAGGTCAAAAATGCCTTATACTCTCTGAATACATGCATTCGACAATAAGAAAAGAATTCCGCTCAAACCGTTGCTAGGGACTGTCTTGAACTTACTATGAGGTATGAGCAAAGCTCATTCTTGAAGGCCTCACGATGACTTCAAAATGAAGAACAACAATAAAAGCGTTGTTCCTTTGCTTGATTTACCATGTATTTGTAGAGACTTTGTCTCATGTACATTTACTCCATATCCTTCCATATCTGAATACATGCCTGCGTCAGGAATATCTAGCGCTCTCTAAATACATGTCTTTATCACAGGTACTTGTTTCATAAAAAATGTCAATCCCTCCATCTCTTCTTCCTGTTTCATAAAAAATGTCAGTGCCGCCTCCCTTCTGAAGAAAAGATGGAGGAACTGAAATTTTTTTATGGAACAAGTGCCAAATGCCTGGAGACTTCTGAAAACGTGTCTACATCAGAAATGACTGGCGCTTTCTGAATGCGTGTCTACATCTGAAATACATGGCGCTCTCTGAATACCTGTCCACATCAGAAATGCCGGGTGATTTCTGTATACATATCTTAAACAGAAATGACTGGCGCTTTTTGATTACATGTCTACATCAGAAGAATACGTGTCTATATGTTTGTATAATGCATGAAGTACTTGAATAAAGTTTCACACAATATTTTGATCAGTTTTTTTAACATATTTTATCAGTTGTCAAAATGGCCATTAACAGAACTAAAATTGTCAGCAGTTTGGTATTTATTAGTTTCATAATAAGGAATTCATATACCTTACTTACCACTCTTTAAAATTCACGTTGGTTCATGAGTAAACGTCCTGGCATTGTAACTGATAATAGCTTTTGTTAACTTTGTTTAAAATTCACAGAGGATCACAAGTACCTACTACAAAACTATAACTCTTTTCGTCTGATCTTTATTAAATACAAGAACAGGTCTTCACATCCCCTACATATAAGCTGACAGGAATATTCATCTTTATTAAATTCTTTTATTTCTGGGAAGTATATTTTACTTTCCCTTCGATAGAATTAGTATAATTTTCTTTGCAAACGATTGCCCTCAACCTGCTCCTTTTAGAATAGTCGGATGTTGTTCCACTTTCGATGGAGATTTGTTTTATGAAGCCCGTGATAGAAGGGAATGCTAATGATCAACGCATGACAACGCTATATGGGTAGCTGAATTTGATTTTGAGAAATACTTCAGGTATGAGCAAAGCTTATTGTTGAACGCCTCATGGTGACTTCAAATGAAGAACAGCAATAAAAAGCGTTGTCCCTTTGCTTGGATATACCATGTATTTGTGGAGACTTTGTCTCGTGTGAATTTACTCCATATCCTTTCATTGTTTAGTAGAAATAAACACATTGATTGTTGACTAATGATGAATTGATATTCACGACACATTTCTGCGTAGAACTCAATACCACACTGCACCGATAAGCATTTAACCTTGCACTACTACATCTATTTCCCCATCATACAGACACTAATTGCGAAAAAAAGAAAAACTTATTATGAAGTATAATCTACTGCTTATATCTGACGCATTTCTGTAGCAGCAATTAGCAGTGGTGAGTGGTAATACATATATACGTACATCAGATAATATTTGACTGCGTTGTTATCAGTTTTGTTTTTTCTTGCTGCTATTTACAAGAACTTTCACAGCAGAATAATGGAGAAAGGGTCCACGTCAAAATTAGCATGAAAATGAATTAACCATATACAATACTGAAACCATTTCGACAACTTATGTTTTGTCAGACAAAATTGAAACACTATATGATTTTCATATACGAAAAGTACTAAGAGAGAGGTAAGAAATAATATACTCTAACATTTCTTTTTCAACTACATCGTACATGGTTCCAATACACTCTTGAATATTGATTGGTTGATTGATTAGTTTGAGCGTAACGTCCAGTGAGCAATATTTCAGTTATATCGGGACGAGAACAAATTAATCAATTCCAAAAATTGTAAGTAAAAGAAGAAAAAAAATAAACAGGAAGGTACAACCGGGGCAACCATTTTTGATTGCTTCTGGAAAAGGGAAGAAATGGGTAGGGGCGGGAAATTTAGCCTTCTATACGAGTCACAGTGACTCTGCTCTTCTTAGAAAAATATAGAAGGGGTCTTTATACTGCATGGAGCTTAGCGCTTCTATACACACTTTTGCTACAAGGTTCGCAGTCAGGATTTCCGTATTATGACCTTACTATTCCGTATAGACAGGGCATTCCCCTATCCACCACCTTGGGACGTGCCCGCAGCTCTGTAGCCGGAGCTGAAAACCAATTCAGGTGCCGGGCTCTCTTGAAGAAATAAAGGGCTACCCCGAGCGCAGCATGATACGAAAGCAGCATGTCGAACACTGAAATTTGAACAAGTGTAATCAAAATGAATGATGACACAGCAAAGAGCTTGATACAGTAATAAAATGGACACAATAGAGAGCTTGACCCAGTAAAATTTTAGCTGCACACAAATTAAGGAAAATAAAAATTAGCTCTTACAATTCCTTATATATATCGGAAATGGTAAGAGGTATGTCCCTTATATCAAGAGGAATCCAAAGAAAAAAAAATCCCATCGAAATCCGATGAAAAATAAAGATTTCACATATTTCGAAAAATTGCAATTTTGGTCCCTTTAATTGACTCCATGTAGCTTGGAAACGGTAAGAGCTACGCAAAATCCATTGACATATTGCTGAAAGCTTATATCAAGAGGAATCCAAAGAAAAAAACCCATCAAAATCCGATGAAAAATAAAAAATTAAGGTAATCTGCAAATTTCCAGTTTTGTCCCAATTAGCTCGGAAAAGAAACAAATTGTCAAAAATCTGATGGTACACCTCTATGTTTATGTTCAAAACAAATCCATTGCAAGAAACTGCATCAAAATCTGACTAAAATAATAAAATAAAATTTTTGAAAATCGCCCCTTTTGGGCCCATTTATCTCCTGAACGGTACATGCCACGTGAAATCCCGTTGACATATTACTGATAGGAAATTTAATTAGGAACACACCGAAAGAAACCCCATCAAACTCCAACAGATAATAAATATTCTACGGCAAAATATGTGAAAACACCGAATTTTGCCCTTTTTGGCCCCTTTTTTAAAAACGAGGGGGGGCAAAATAACCAAAATCCACCCCAGCCTTCATTTTGTGCCAAGAAACACTGTGGTAAAATTTCATAAGGATTGGTCTTCTGGAACTGAAGTTATTGACCAAAAACAAAAGTGTCTACAGACGACGACACCGGACGACAACGACGACACCGGACGACAACGTCGACACCGGACGACAACGACGACGACGACAGCGCCATACCATTATACGACCTCAATTTTTTTGCGGTCGTATAAAAAACTATTTCAATACCTGCGGATTCAGTATATTATATGTTATTCGGGAATCTTCACAGGGGATACGGGTTCATATTCCCTGTCTGTGTTTTATATCCCCCGAGCCGTCAGGAGAAGGGGATATACGGCACAGACAGGGAATATGAACCCGTATCCCCTGTGAAGCCCGAATAACTATTATATTCTACTAGAAGTGCTATAATTTTTATATTAAAAGCGTTTAAGAATTGTGATTTTGCTACCACGGGGATACGGTCTCATATCCCCTGTCAAGGTAACCAATCAAATTGCAGGATTTACCTGGACATTTCACTTCAGCAGAATATAAATCAACATCATAAAATTTAAATCTTACTCACAGTATCCTACTCGATATTCACTTGATATTCACACAATCTTGTAGACAGAATTTGTCAAATATTTTCCCACACTCATATCTTCGACGCATCTACAAAATATAGCAAAAAACATCATTTTTTTTACTAATTCAAAAAATGTGTTTTTAGTTTTGTTATGGAACTAATACGTAATAATTAGTCTATATCTGTTACTGGTTGAACCTATATAACGTTAATTAAAACCTAAAGCAAATCAATTAAGCCACCATACAAGCACTGAAAAGGTCATTGGCCTGATATGTTTGTGCTAGACATTGTCAAAAATAATTATTAGGGTCATGTGGCACTTTAAGCCTGTTAACATGATATGGCCACGTGGATATGGCATTATAGGTTGCTTTAACATTTTATACATCTGTAGAACCCACAGAAATATTATTATAAGGCACGGACCATTTGATTTTCAGGGGGGGCTGGAATTTTTAACGAAGCCGGCCAGATTATTTTTCCCATCTACACTGTGCTAGATAATTTTGTTGACAAGTCTTTTTTGTCTAATGAACAGAGTGAGGGCAAGATTTTTTTCAACCCTGGTGCTGGCCAGAGATTTTTTTTAGCCAAAAAGCGGGGCCAAAATTTATTTAAAAAAAATCCAACTCCACCTCCCTGAATATCAAATGCTTCATGGTGCATGCCTAATCGGATCTGGTCTTTAACATTCCTAGATATCTCGTTTTGATAAAAACTGATGCGTTAACAACAGTTACTATTCAAATTTCTAAATAAATAAAAATTTTATACAACAAACGTCGACATATCTGCTTTTAAGTTTGTATCACATTTTGCCCACAGCTGACGAACAAGAAAGCTCTAAGTTTATTACGGCCTCCCTATAAGATCTTGGCTCAAAAAGAATTAGCATATATTGAATAATTGAGAGTATCTGGAGTATGACTTAACCACACAGTAAACTCTGACTAAATTTAATGGACATTTGACTATTATTGTGGCTACCCCTTCAACATTCAACAGGACCTAATAATATAATTTCTCTTCATATGTTTTGGGATATCTGGTTCATGTTATTTAAATCGAAGATAAAACAACATCGGCATACCATGCCTAAAGGGCAAATCCGCGGGTAAATCAAGGGTCTAAAGTCACTGCAATGTTTCCTTTTTTACACAACAGTGGTCAGAGTCTGACATGAAAATTTTACTTTGCTTTTAATAGAAATTTACTATTTTTATCATATTCTAACCCTTCAAAAATACCAAGCTTTATTCTATGTGTGACACTCACTTCTTTTTACTAATTTTGAATCTTGGCTTTCCATTATAATGCTAATGAGTGGTTTATCCTTGAAACAAAAGTATTAGGAGCTAGAACAGCAGAAATGAAATCTGGACAATCTAATCACGAACAACATGGTCGAAATATGGAAATCTGAATGAACGAAATTGTATAAACAAGCATATTCTAGACTTACAGAATACTAGTATAAGGAATGCATTATATCCACGTGATTTTGTCAGTCTGAACTGTAAAAGCTTGAATATTTTTTAACATGCTGCGTTCTGGACTGTTGAAACGAATGTAAAGAAAATCAGACGCTAGAACAACATTTGATAACACAAGGTACCTTTTCGGAAAACTGCATGCAAATATTTGTGGCAAAATTAAAACTCAGTTTCAACAGCCGGGAAGCATATTTATAATTGGCCAATGTTTACCATTTAGAAAAGCATGACCACTGAAACAAAACCATTTGCATCTCGAAAAAAGATTCCAAACCTTATAAATAAAGAAAATACACCAGCTACATTGCAGTAAATTCGAATGATGTTTTAACTCTTAGATATTGTTAGTGTATCAGAATAGCACAATTTACAAATAATCGTCAAAACACTTGGCTACTGATGCAAGGGCTGATGTTTTGTCCGACAGAATTATCATCGAGGTAGAATATTGTTACAGTACTGTTAACGAAAAAATCCCTGTATCGCTGCTAATTAACAATGAATGGATATATAGTAAATGCAAATGAGACAAAGTCTATAAAAATACATGGTAAAACTTGGCAATGGAACAACGCCTGTATTGTTGTTTTTCATCTTGAAGTCAGAATGAAGCCTTCAACAATGAGCTTTACTCATACCTCATAGTAAGTTCTAGACGGCCCCTAGCACCGGTTTTAGCGGAATTCATTGATAGATTTCGAGCAACGCTACATCCATGTTTTATGACTCGTGGATGCGGAATTGTCAACAAACATAAAATTAACTGTTCTTACAACTGCTGTCATCCGACATAAAGACTAATATAGGACGAAAACAACATTTAAACAACAACAGGGCACTCATCTAGTCAGTGGAATGAAAACTTGGCATAATAAAATCATGAGATGTGGGCACAGTAATCAGGTGGTCAAAATTCAAATTTGATATTACAAAAAATTGAAAGTATTGTAGTGCATCCGCATGAGAGATTCTCTCATGAACAAGTACATCATAACTGAAATGTATAAAGAGGATAAATCTCTCTAATCGGGGATCTTTTTACGGACTCCACACTGCAGGAAAGACAAACTCCAGTCTAAAATCAACAATGAAGGGATATGGAGTAATTCAAATGAGACAAAGTCTCTACAAATACATGGTAAAACAAAGCAATGGAACAACGCTTTTATTGTTATTCTTCATCTTGAAGTCACCATGAGGCCTTCAACAATGAGCTTCACTCATACCTCATAGTGTGTTCAAGACGGTCCAAAACATTGGTTTGAGCGGAATTTATTGCTAGATGTCGAGCCACCCTACATCCATGTTTTTTGACTCATTGATGCGAACAAGTTGTGAAATTGACTATAGGGAAGGAGAAATCATCTCTTTTATCATAAACCTTAGTGTTTAACTTTCCTTGATTTATTGATATATCAAGATCAAGAAAAGGAGTATTATCGCTGCTGCTATTGGATTTATTTAAAGTAAGTTCTGCAGGATAAATTTCATCTGTAAATTTAGAAAATTCAGGATTATTTAAAGCCAAAATATCGTCCAAATATCTATATGTATTGTTAAATGTATCCACTAAATGCTGTTTAGAAGGGTCTTTTTTGAATTTTTGCCATAAATTTTGACTCGTAGCAATAAAGAAAGAAATCTGCTATGAGAGGTGCACAGTTGGTACCCATAGGAATACCTATTTTTTGCCGATAGACTGTATCGATATGAATGTTTTCTCCTTCTCTTAGATGTCCCTCTAAAATTATCATACCCTTTCATACATTTTGTCTGGCAAATGATACTTTTAGCTGAAATATTGCTGAAGTTGGCGTAAAACATCAATCAATCAATCATATACTTTTAAGTCTAACATATATAGAAAGTTAGAAACTCAAAACACTGAAACTTTGCCGAAGAAATATATACGACATCAAACATATTAACTTCAGGAGAGTTATATAATCGTATTTTGTTTTCAAATATATCATTCTCAAAATTTCAGAAAAACTCAAACGAATCAATTGATGTTAATTGATTGTGAATGAATATCCTACCTTGAAAATCTTGTGGAAAAATCCCACGTTTACTTGAAATATCACAATACCATCTAAATACATGGTCATCTTTGATTTTACTTACTTTACATCTCCCATTTAAAGTAAACGTATTAACTTTTCCCAACTTTGTAAGGAATAACAAATAATTACAGGAAAGAATTTAATAGAACTACAGCTAGACATCCTGATTAATATCAATTTGACATATATGTACCAATCAATACAATGATCAATAACAACCTGATAAAATTACAATAATATCACACTTATATAGACTCTGGAATCTCATCGGTGCAGAAAAAACAGTATTAATTCGAGCAAGGAATGGTACTGCATCATATTATTACAATATCACACTTATATAGACTCTGGAATCTCTTCGGTACAGAAAAATAAATAACAGTGCTAAGTCAAGCCAGGAATGGGACTGCATCATAGTATAACAATAATATCACACTTATATAGACTCTGCAATCTCATCGGTACAGAAAAATAAATAACAGTATTAATTCGAGCAAGGAATGGTAGTGCTGCATCATATTATTATAATAATATCACATATAAAAATAAAGGGCTACGCCGAGCGCAGCATAATACGACAGCAGCATTTCGACCACTGAAATTTGAGCAATTGTAATTTAAAGTTAATGTGGACAAAGTGAAAAGCTTGACACAGTAATTAGCTGGACACAAAGTAGGCATATAGAACATGAATTAGTCCTTTTAATTCCATAAAGCTCAGAAACAGTAAGAGTTACACAAAATCTGTTGACATACTACCAAAAGCTTACAACAAGGGGAATCCGACGAAAAAAATCCCATTGAAATCCGAACAATCATAAAGATTTTGCATATTTTGAAAAATTGCAGTTTTGGCCCCTTTGACCCCTTTTAGCTCAGAAATGGTAAGAGATGTGTAGTATCTGTTGGCATGCTACCAAAAGCTTACAAGAACAGGAATCCAAAGAAAAAAATTCCATTGAAATCCGATGACAAATAAAGATTTTACATTTTTTGAAAAATTGCAATTTTGGCCCCATTGACCCTTACAGCTCAAAAACGGTAAGAGATATGCTAAATCTGTAGATTTACTACAGAAAGCTTAAAACAAGAAGAATCCACAGAAAAAAACCCACCAAATCCGATAAAAAATAAAAATTTTAGGTATATATGCATTTGCAATTTTGGCCCCTTCTGGCCCCTTATAGCTCCGAAGTTTTCAAAAATCTAATTGTTAAGCGCTATGTTAACTTTTCATAAGGAACCCATTGTAAAAAAAACTGCATCAAAATCGGACAAAAAATTAGAAATTAATATTTTTGAAATTTGCCCCTTTTGGGCCCATTTATTTCATGAAAGGTACATCTGACGTGAAATCCGTTGACATACTCCAGAATGGAAATTTCCTCGGGAGTACACAGCAAGAAACCCCATCGAATTCTGATAAATTATAAAGATTCTACAGCCCAATATATGAAAACACCCAATTTGTCCCTTTTTGGCCCCTTTTTTGATAACGAGAGGGGGCCACAATTACAAAAACCAATCCAAGCCTTCCTTTTGTGCTAAGAAACATTGTGTTAAAATTTAGTAAGGATTGATCAACTGTAACTTAATGACCAAAAACAGAAGTGTCTATAACATGGCTTGTTTTGTTGGAGGAAAATCAGATTAAGTAAGGACAACCAATGTCAAATCTACACAACAGTTATATACTATTTAGAAGTACTTTAGTAATAGTACTGTAGTCTAGACAAGCAGTTGCTATTATGGACGTAACGGATTTTTTTTTAATAAATGATGCAATCCTGTGAAAATAATCAACAATGTAAGGTAGTGCATTATGTCTGTCGATGTCAAAACTGTAGATAAATTTTGAACAAATAGTTGTGGTAGATGTGATATCAAAGGATGTCCTAAGGAGATATCCGTGAACTCCATTCATCACTCAGAATGATGTGTAGAAGATATAAATTTAACTTATTACACCAAAACGATAATCCAAGCCATCATCACAAATGGAAAAAACATATGAACAGACAGCCAAAAGGATAACATAAACAGACAGGAATACGAATGAATACAGCAATTATCAAGACACATAGGTAGAAATTGTGAACCGATCGAAATAAGTATAGTTTACTTGCCACGAAAGCCTTACAGTACAACAGCTTGGCCTAATAAAACTCTTAGAATAGGAACTGTTATATTTTAAACACAAATAAAGGGACTCAGCAACCGTGGCACAAGACAAGATCTACTGTGTTAGCTTACTAAAAGTATTTGATGTTACAAATTGAAACTAAAATATTTCAAAAATAGCACAGAAGAGAAATGACAGAACGTTTTCACTCCTGTCGTTTTTGTTTTGTTGTAAAGTATCTTCACAGTATTACATAGAACTTAAGAGAAAACGCAAGCGTAGTTAAGACAAATGAGTAAGAATGCATTTACTGCATTACACGTCAAACAACTGCAGTTGTAATTGCTTAAGTGAAAGAACAATTTATATATAACACGTCTGTAATGTGTTCAAGTGATGACTCCATCTGTATAATGTCTTGTTTTCATTAGTTAGAGCTATCTGACATTCATAAACTGTGTTATAATCCATAATAAGTCTGTTAAGAAGAAAGAAATTCCAAAAACATCAAACCAAGCCAAAATAATATTCCTAGGAAGCAGACAAGTTTTGTTCTGTTTGGGTCGTTTTAACCTGGAGATGGGATGTTGTCTCCTTGGCAGTTACCCCCATTTCCTTTCTTTTTCATACGGGCAGAGCATTGAAAGTGAAAATACTTCTTTGTTTCAAAATCTTATACATTCTGATACTAATTTTAAAGATACTATACATTCGAGGCTTCTGTCATATGGTATTTTCGAAGACCTAAGATATTCAACCAGTTTTAAGCTTTTACAAAAAAACTTTCGACTGGTGTTATTTAATCTTTGAGGACAAGTTCTACATCAGCAGTGATATTGAGTAGTTTTATACCTGTACCAAAGCACAAGGAACTAGTCTTATGTTGTATCTTGGAGGACCTCAAGTACGCCAAGAGGACCTAATATTCTTCTGTAGTGATACTTGGTCAGTCTCAAACTTGTACCAAAATACTAGCTAAAAGTCTCTTGGAGGACCTCAGGTCCATCAATAGTGATATTTAACCAGTCTCAAGCTTGTATAAACTAGAGGTACTGCTGAACGCAGGAGGGCCCCGCAATAGGCAGTCACTTCCTTTGTACCAAATTATCAACATTTGTTTATGAAAATATTTTAAAATAGCTTACACGATACAACTTATCATCATGAAGCTTTACACCAAATATCAAATCATTCCCAGTTGTAGAAGCCAAGAAAATTTTGACGAAAATTTTCATCAATAGAGAGGTATAATAAAAAGTTAAAGTATCCGCAAACAGGAAGTAGTGGCACGGCAAACCTGAAAATTGCTTACAAGGTACAACTCATCATCTTAAAGCTTCAGACCAAATATGAAATCCTTCCCACATGTAGAAGCCCAGAAAACTTCGACGAAAATTTTTCATCCATAGACAAACAGGATAAAGTGGTATAATAAAAAGTTAAAGTATCGGCAAACAGGAAGTAGTGGTACGGCAAACCTGAAAATTGCTTACACGGTACAACACATCATCTTAAAGCTTCAGACCAAATATGAAATCATTCCCACGTGTAAAAGCCCAGAAAAGCTCGACCAAAAAAATTGTTGACGGACAGACGGACGGACGGACAGACAAACAAAGTGAAAACTATAGGGCACCCGCATCTCGATGCGGGGCCCTAATAAAACACTAGCTAATAGTCTCTTGGAGGACGAGGTCCTCAGTTCCATTATTAGTGATATTTAACAAGTCTTAAGCTTGTATAAAACACTAGCTTATAGTCTCTCGTAGGACCTCAGTTCCATCAGCAGTAATATATAACCAGTCTCATGCTTGTACCAAACACTACTTATTGGTCTTATGGAATCTTGGAGAGCCTCATCTTCATCAATGTGATATTCAACCAATCTCACGGTTGTAACATAATACTAGTTACTGATTTTATAGTACTACCGAGTCCTAATGTCCATCAGCAGCAGTGTTATGCCTGTAACAAAATCACCAGTGGCTGGTCTTATGGAGTCTTGAAGGGCCTCAGGTCTATCAGCAATGATATTCCACCAGTCTCATATTTGTGCTAAATATATGCTACTGGAATAATGATATCTTGGGGACATTACGTCCATCAGCATTGATATTCAACCAGTTTCATACCTATACCAAAATACTTGCTACTGGTATTATGGTATCTGTAAGGATCTAAGGTCCACCAGAAGAGATATTTAACCAGTCTTATGGTCTTTAATCATCTTGGGCGACCTAATGTCAATCAGTAGTGATATTTTACCATGCAGCCTCATGCTTGTATTGAAATACTAGGATCTGGTGTTATGGTATCTTGAAGGACGTACATTCATAGGCAGCGATATTCAAACAGTTTCATACTTATACTAAAATAGTAGCTACTGGTATAATGTATCTTGTGGAGCTGAGGCCAAACATCGGTGGTCATATTCAACTCGCTACGTGCTTGTACTTAAATGGTAATTATTTGTCCAATTGTATCTTAAGGACTTCAATTCATCAGCCGTGATATACAACCAGTTCCATGCTTAAACTGAAACAGTGGCTTCTGGTCTATGATATCTTGGGACCTCGGATCCATTAAGTAGTGATATTCAAAACAACGACAGGAAAATATCGAAGGAACATATCACAAGATATCTCCAGTTCTTATAGTTGTTTACGTTAATTTTTTTTCATTGTTTTTGTTGTGGATTTCTCCGGTGGATTGTGAAATGTGCTGATTACAGTACTCGTGAACATCTTCATTTTCAATAATTGAACCATAGCACAGCGTGCTGTAATGTCACATTTATTACTCCTCTGTTCCCATGATATATTAACGACAAATAGAAAGGATGTAGTTTAATAATTGATAGTCTGGGAATTAATAGTGACCATTGTAATAGACATAGAGAAAGTATTGGAAAAAGGATAATTCAATTGAATGTAAAATTCTCCGTAATTTGAGAGGGCCAATTTAATTGAATTAGCCTGACTTGATCTTAAATACATTTATTATGAAAAGTATAAAATTTGCTTAAAATATTTTAGAAAACAATGAAAGAATTTCCAAAAAGCAATATCAATCGGCAATACTTCAAGAATGAGAAAACTGACTTCAACAAACGAAGCGAAATTTACAATGTAACGGGAGTAATAAAATCAAATCATAGTGCAGGAAAGAGTAAACAGGCTTCAACAACGAGGTATAATGTACAAAGTAATTGAGTAAAAATCCAGTCAAACTGCAGAAGTGAGTAAACATGTTTCAACAAGGTTCAATGAACGTCAAACTGCAGGATTGAAAAAAACAGGCTTCATCAACGAGGTAAAATGTACACAATAATGGGAGTAACAAAATCCAGTCAAACTGCAGGAGTGAGAATCAGGCTCTAACAACGAGATACCGTAACAGAATCCAATCAAACTGCAGAAGTGAGTAAACATTCTTCATAAACGAGGTACAATGTTCAACGTAATGGGAGTGACAAAATCCAATCAAACTGCAGGAGTGAGTAAACATGCTTCATAAGAGTGACAAAATCCAATCAAATTGTAGGAGTTGGTAAATAGGCTTCAATTTCTAGGAAAGATGTACAAAGAATGGAAATATCAAATTCCAGTCAAACTACAGGACTGGGGAAACAAGCTTCAATAACGAGGTTCACTGTAGAGAGTAATTTGAGTATCAAAATGCAGGAGTCAGTTAATAGGCTTGAACAACGCGCTATCATGTATAAAGAAATGGAAGTAGCAAAATCGTGTCAAACTGCTGGAGTCAGTAAATAGGCTTCAACAACGACGTACAATGTACAAAGAAATGGGAGTAACGAATCAAATGAAGTTGTAGAAGTTAGTAAATATACTTCAACAACGGGGTAAAATGCACACGGTAATTGAATTATCAAAAACTGCATGAGTGAGCTAGCCGGGCTTCAATAACTAAGTACAATTTACAAAGTAATGGCAGTAACAAAATCAAATAAAACTGCAGTAGTGAGTAAATATGCTTTCTGACTTCAACGAGCGAAATCTTTGTCTCACTGAAAAACTTCTGCAT
>MJUU01054357.1:144516-184584 GCA_002080025.1 Modiolus philippinarum | reverse complement strand
GCATTTCGCCTAATTATATTGAACCCGGCAGAATTTGAACTTTTTGGTTTTAAATTTAAAGATCTGTACTATTTTGACAAGTGCTTGCCTTTTGGCTGTTCCGCTTCATGTCAGCTATTTGAAAAGTTTTCTACATTCTTGGAATGGTTAGTCAGGAAAAGGTCTCAAAGCAGCTCTATAGAACATTATTTAGACGATTTCTTTTTTGTCGGTAAACCTTACTCGGCTGAATGTAGTATTCTGATGTCAAATTTTGAAACGGTCTGTGAACAGTTAGGTGTGCCCCTTGCTGAGGATAAAACCACCGGTCCGTCAACTGTGCTAACTTTTCTAGGTTTAGATATTGACACGGTGAAAATGGTGGTTAGAATACCAAACGACAAATTAAATGACGTCAAAGAAAAGTTAATATTTGTTTTTGGGAAACGTAAAGTAACCCTTAGAACAATGCAGGTTCACTAAACTTCTGTGCTCGAGCTATTCCATCTGCAAGGGCTTTCAATCGGCGTTTTTGTGATTCGACATGTGGAGTTAAAAAAGCAGAACATTTTATCAGAGTATCTGCTTAAATCAAGGATGACATACTCGTGTGGTTAAATTTCTTGGATATCTTCAACGGATCTCGCTTTTTTGGCAAAAATGATTGGCTTTCCAATGAAGAAATGAAATTGTATACCGATAGTTCCGGAAATCCGGATTTGGGTTGTGGGGTCTATTTTCAGGGACATTGGGCATATTTCCAGTGGCCAAATACATGGCGCGATAGTGGTGTTATGACAGATATGACTTTTCTGGAACTAGTTCCGATAGTATTGGCACTTCACCTATTCAAAACACATTTTCAAAATAAAAAGGTACATTTTTACACCGATAACAAATCACTAGTATCAGTTTTGAATAAAAAGACATCTAAATCAAAGCGTGTTATGCGATTGGTTAGACCTTTCGTGCTTGAGACTATGTTATTAAATTTACAGTGGAAATCATCGCACATCGAGGGTCGATACAACTGCATAGCGGATGCAATTTCCCGAAGGGAGTGGTCACGATTCAGCAGTATGGACCCAAAAGCAGATGCTTCCCCTACCAGGATACCGCAAGAATTTCACACACTGATATTAAATCTGAAATTGGACGTTTAGTTGAGGCTTCCCTCGCCTCTAATACAAACAAACAATAATACAGGTCTATTGGCCTTCGATAATTTTTGCAAACTCTATAGTTTAGAATCAGTCTGGCCACCATCTTTGTCACATATCACATCATTTATAGCATATTTGTCTCTTAATAACAAGGCATATAGAACAGTAAACTGTTACTTGTCGGCAATAAATTTTAGATGTAAATTACTTAATTATCCGGGCATTTTACAAAATTTTCTGGTTCAAAAAATGCTCGAAGGGCTAAAGCGAATTAATAAACCCGGCGACACTAGATTGCCGATCACAGAAGAGCTTCTCAAACGCATTATAAATAACCTGCCTCACATTTGCACTTCTTCGTACGAAGTCGCTTTATTTGCTTCTGCATTTTCGACTGCCTTTTATGGCTTGTTAAGAGTGGGTGAAGTAGTCCTTAGTAATAAATGGCAAGCCCATCAAGTTATCTGCATAGAAAATATAAAATTTGTTAAAGAAGGTGACACCCAGCATCTCTTTATAACCGTCAAGTTTTCAAAAAACGACCAATACGGTCATGGCAGCAATATAAAAATTATCGAAACAAAGTCCGCAATAGCATGTCCCGTATTACTTGTCCGTGAGGCCAAATTAGGAGGCCAATTATTTTGTCATTTACTGTTACTCGTTTTCAATTTTCCGCTGTTCTAAACAAAGTCCTGAAATTAATGGGTATACACAATGAAAACATACGTTCACACTATTTTCGTATAGGGACAGCGTTTGCAAACTACGAAAAGGGACTCCCTGAGCAAGACATTATGAAATTAGGGCGTTGGAAAGTCCAAAGCATACAAGGGATATATTCGTATCTAAACACTGACTAGATGTATTGTCATGTATGTATATATTGTATAAATGTCAAATTTTCATTATTTTAGTAGAACATTTTGCAAGTGGGCAACATATGAGAACAATTTGGGTAGTTGGCTCCTCGATAGTAAAGCACGCATTTTGTGAGGCTAGACGTACTTATGATGGCTGCAACTTGGGTCTAAAACGTCACAACTATCGGGTATGGTGGCAAGGTAAAAGAGGAATGACATGGGGACAACTTATGCCTAGAATAAACCTTCTTTTACAGTTTGAAAACCCACCGGATATACTAGTAATACACTGCGGCGGTAATAGTATTGGTCAGATACAATTACATCATTTAAGACGACAAATAAAAGCTGCCATATGTAAGTTAAGAAATATTTTACCAAACACCAAATTGGTATGGTCACAAATATTACCTAGAAGTAACTGACGTTTTAGCACAAATTCAAAAGCAATGAATATTGCAGCTATCAGGCTAAATAATTACGCAGCATGGTTAATAATTAGTACGGGCGGGCATTACATTAAGTACCCGGAAATAACATGGAACGCACACGAGATGTTTGCCGACGACGGTGTTCACCTCTCTGATATGGGGAATCAGTTTTTCTTGTATCATTTGCAGTCAGCCCTGTTCGATCTGACTCTGCAGTATTAATATCCGAATGTCCGAGAGGTACGGTCATGGCTTACTTTGTTGTTTGTTTGTCGTGTCGCTACCGCTTTAGTGGCGGTGGACGCATACAGGCTACATTTAATAAACAACCAGCCTATATGAGCCCATGTGGCGATCATAGCGACACAACATTTATTGAATTACACGTATTCTTATAATACACTTAATTTCCCGCTGAGCTTCTGTTCCCAGGGCCAGCATCCGTCTAAGTGTTTAATGAAAGACCATATGTTTGGTCATGTGTTTAATGGACATTTTACCATTTAACAAGATGTTGATTGAAGACTATGTTTAATATGTTTTTAGTGGTATATCTGTTTTATGTATATAGTGTTTTGAATTTTATAGGACTTGCCATTAAACGAGTCGGCAGTCCTTTTATGTAAGCCGTGGCCGTACTTATGTACATTTCTCCAATTTCAAATTATAATTTTATTTTGTCAGCCCTATATATCTGGGATAATGAGATTTATTCCAGTTTGGAATAAATCCGGTTATCGAAGTATATCGGTGGCCGTTTGTCTGCAAGAGTTATCCCGCCTTAGACGTTTGCATGAATGCCCGTGCCTTGTGCACACGGTACATTTATAATCCACACGAGACAGAAATTGACGTNATGCTTCCCCTACCAGGATACCGCAAGAATTTCACACACTGATATTAAATCTGAAATTTGACGTTTAGTTGAGGCTTCCCTCGCCTCTAATACAAAACAAACAATAATACAGGTCTATTGGCCTTCGATAATTTTTGCAAACTCTATAGTTTAGAATCAGTCTGGCCACCATCTTTGTCACATATCACATCATTTATAGCATATTTGTCTCTTAATAACAAGGCATATAGAACAGTAAACTGTTACTTGTCGGCAATAAATTTTAGATGTAAATTACTTAATTATCCGGGCATTTTACAAAATTTTCTGGTTCAAAAAATGCTCGAAGGGCTAAAGCGAATTAATAAACCCGGCGACACTAGATTGCCGATCACAGAAGAGCTTCTCAAATGCATTATAAATAACCTGCCTCACATTTGCACTTCTTCGTACGAAGTCGCTTTATTTGCTTCTGCATTTTCGACTGCCTTTTATGGCTTGTTAAGAGTGGGTGAAGTAGTCCTTAGTAATAAATGGCAAGCCCATCAAGTTATCTGCATAGAAAATATAAAATTTGTTAAAGAAGGTGACACCCAGCATGTCTTTATAACCGTCAAGTTTTCAAAAAACGACCAATACGGTCATGGCAGCAATATAAAAATTATCGAAACAAAGTCCGCAATAGCATGTCCCGTATTACTTGTCCGTGAGGCCAAATTAGGAGGCCAATTATTTTGTCATTTTTCGGGAAGCCCTGTTACTCGTTTTCAATTTTCCGCTGTTCTAAGCAAAGTCCTGAAATTAATGGGTATACACAATGAAAACATACGTTCACATTCCTTTCGTATAGGGACAGCGTTTGCAAACTACGAAAAGGGACTCCCTGAGCAAGACATTATGAAATTAGGGCGTTGGAAGTCCAAAGCATACAAGGGATATATTCGTATCAAAACACTGACTAGATGTATTGTCATGTATGTATATATTGTATAAATGTCAAATTTTCATTATTTTAGTAGAACATTGTGCAAGTGGGCAACATATGAGAACAATTTGGGTAGTTGGCTCCTCGATAGTAAAGCACGCATTTTGTGAGGCTAGACGTACTTATGATGGCTGCAACTTGGGTCTAAAACGTCACAACTATCGGGTATGGTGGCAAGGTAAAAGAGGAATGACATGGGGACAACTTATGCCTAGAATAAACCTTCTTTTACAGTTTGAAAACCCACCGGATATACTAGTAATACACTGCGGCGGTAATAGTATTGGTCAGATACAATTACATCATTTAAGACGGCAGATAAAAGCTGCCATATGTAAGTTAAGAAATATTTTACCAAACACCAAATTGGTATGGTCACAAATATTACCTAAAAGTAACTGACGTTTTAGCACAAATTCAAAAGCAATGAATATTGCAGCTATCAGGCTAAATAATTACGCAGCATGGTTAATAATTAGTACGGGCGGGCATTACATTAAGTACCCGGAAATAACATGGAACGCACACGAGATGTTTGCCGACGACGGTGTTCACCTCTCTGATATGGGGAATCAGTTTTTCTTGTATCATTTGCAGTCAGCCCTGTTCGATCTGACTCTGCAGTATTAATATCCGAATGTCCGAGAGGTACGGTCATGGCTTACTTTGTTGTTTGTTTGTCGTGTCGCTACCGCTTTAGTGGCGGTGGACGCATACAGGCTACATTTAATAAACAACCAGCCTATATGAGCCCATGTGGCGATAATAGCGACACAACATTTATTGAATTACACGTATTCTTATAATACACTTAATTTCCCGCTGAGCTTCTGTTCCCAGGGCCAGCATCCGTCTAAGTGTTTAATGAAAGACCATATGTTTGGTCATGTGTTTAATCGACATTTTACCATTTAACAAGATGTTGATTGAAGACTATGTTTAATATGTTTTTAGTGGTATATCTGTTTTATGTATATAGTGTTTTGAATTTTATAGGACTTGCCATTAAACGAGTCGGGAGTCCTTTTATGTAAGCCGTGGCCGTACTTATGTACATTTCTCCATTAAAGAATTAATTTCAAATTATAATTTTATTTTGTCAGCCCGATATATCTGGGATAATGAGATTTATTCCCGTTTGGAATAAATCCGGTTATCGAAGTATATCGGTGGCCGTTTGTCTGCAAGAGTTATCCCGCCTTTGACGTTTGCATGAATGCCCGTGCCTTGTGCACACGGTACATTTATAATCCACACGAGACAGAAATTGACGTTATATTGCCTTTTGGTTACAGCAATCAAACGAGACAGACGCAAGTATTTTCGGTCCACCACAAAAATATAAATTTAACGAAAAACCCTCCCTCCCACCTCTTTCAATGTCACAAATAAAGCACTTTATGGACTGCAATTGTACATTTATTTCCCCTTTTCTGCTGTTTGTTCTTTATATTTTCAGATTTTGTTATTCAATCCCGCCAAACACTTGAAGCAGCTGTCACGGCTTACTTGGCACATACCACGAACTAACCCATTACGGACTTCATTTGTTTTCCGTCCGCTACCTTGTTCCAGTTATGTCAGTGATATGGCGATAATAGCGACACAACATTTATTGAATTACACGTATTCTTATAATACACTTAATTTCCCGCTGAGCTTCTGTTCCCAGGGCCAGCATCCGTCTAAGTGTTTAATGAAAGACCATATGTTTGGTCATGTGTTTAATGGACATTTTACCATTTAACAAGATGTTGATTGAAGACTATGTTTAATATGTTTTTAGTGGTATATCTGTTTTATGTATATAGTGTTTTGAATTTTAAAGGACTTGCCATTAAACGAGTCGGCAGTCCTTTTATGTAAGCCGTGGCCGTACTTATGTACATTTCGCCATTAAAGAATCAATTTCAAATTATAATTTTATTTTGTCAGCCCGATATATCTGGGATAAAAAAAGACCCATGAATTATTTTTAAACTGCGTTGGAGTCATTTTTATTCATTTTCTTCTTGGATAATGGATGATTTCAAATAATGGTGACAAAAAGTAACCAAAATAAATAGATACCAAAGTACTGATGTAACTGTAGATTTTGTTTCTGTTTATGGCCTTTTCGACAGCCATGTAATTCCGAATGACATCAAATCAAAATATTTAAATGACAACAAATAAAAGCTGATAGAGAACAAATAACCAATGTGCTCTAAATGTTAATCAAAAATCAGCCAAGACGGAGCTTTTCATGAGGGAGATACTTCTTAGTTTCAAATATAATTTTACAAACTTTAGACATTTTCAGTTTCAAAATAAAAAAAACACCGAAGTACTGACTACTGGGCTTGTTCACATCCTTTTACAGTCCAACAGAAGTGGTATCGACCCAGTGGTAACAAATGTCCAATTCCGAAAAAAAAACTGTTAATTTAGTCCCTGCATTATGCCAGTTCGACAACTTATGTCTCTACAGTGCAGATCAAATCATAATAATTTGAAGATCACAAACAGAAAAATGTATGGCAAATGACCAATATTATCTAAATGTAAACCAAAAACCAGGTAAGGACAGAGTTTTGCACAAAGGAGATACTCCTTAATTTGAAACATAATTTTACAAAAGTTAGACATTTTCAGTCACATTTTATCAAAGGGAAACTAATCAGTGATTTCTGCACACAACATTAAATATCTGAATCTGCATAAAAGACGGCGATGACTGAACCCTAAGAATATTTTGTAATCAAAATAAAGGATAGTTCAGTTTTGGAATGTTAAACATTTGAAAAATACATGCAAGATTTGTAAAATATAATGTCCAAATGTATAATATTCCAAAAAATATAATCCTACTCCAACTCTTTTCAATGACAGAAGTAAAATAATATAATTACTTAGGAAATACTATAAATTTTAAAGGTCAGTTCATAGAATGCATATACGAACTAGCAAAAAAAAGCGTCTTAAAGTTTTATTTTCTTTGAAAAAAATTATTTTCAAAAGTTTACATTTACCTTTCAACCTTTCTTGTAAATTATTTGACACTCTTATAAGACCTGTCTTACTAGAACTGTGAAATTAGGTTTATGGATGAATATTTCGCTTTATATAAAGCCCTTCTTAGGACAGAGAAAAATAATAAAACTTGTGATGAATTATCATTTGATTACAAATCACAATACGAAAAAAAATTCATACTAAAAATTGTAAAACCATTTTAGGACTTAAAAAACAACAAGTAATATTGCGTCAAATGCAGATTTAGGACAATTCCCATTATCATTGTTTATCAGAACCTAAACAATGATTTATTTTTCCCGAATAAATACAAATAATTTAAACCTCCTGGTTAAAGAAGCACTAAGAGTAAATAAAAACCTGCACGAAGAAGGTACTTACTCTTGGTATACTTGTAAAAGTAATATATCTAATTAATTTGATCTAGATATTGATATCCATTCTAATATAAACAAAACATTTAAAAGTATAAAATATTCCTTAAAAACAAAGTTTAAAAAAACTGTTACTGAAAAATATGCAAACAAACTCAAAGAAACAAATTCATCATTTACTGATGAATCAATTTTTTTTTATATATAGCAAACTTAAATTAGATATAGGTTTTGAAATATATTTATCAGAATTGTCATTTATAAATAGACAAATTTTAACAAAATTTCGCTTAAGGGGGTTCGCTACTCCATTTGAAAATAAATAGGATTTCAAATATACATGATTTTTAGTTAGAAAATTTGTAATTTAAGTGAAAAAAATTGATAGGTTGATGATCTCGTTTTTGAGATTTAAGTGATTGAAAATTTGGCGGAAAACTGAACTCCTCTGATTTTTCATAGGATTAACATTAGCAAGGTTTGACTATGAATGAATGTGACCGAATAAATAGAATTCAATAACTTTCTTACAGAATGCTCACGAAGATGTATAAAATGAAACTATAGAAAAAAATAAGGGGGTCAATGGGCAAAAAATTATAATGCATTTAAATGGATAAAACCCGAGGATTCCGAAAATCTGACAGAAATCCCAAAATGTTAGGAGCAAACCTCCTTAAGCGACCATAGTCTACACAAAGAAACTTGGCGTTACAAAAATATTCCCCTTAAACAGAGATTATGTAATACTTGTAGAGTGATTGAAGATGAATCTCATTTTATACTAAACTGTAAAGTTAATGAACAGAAAAAGTTGGAATTATTTGAAATTCCCAAATTTCAGAAGCTTTACCTCATTTGAAAAACATAACTCCATTTTAAGCCCCAATTCAACCCTTTTACCGGTAGTTTGTTTCTTTTAAAAGCAATCTGTGGAATTGATATTGGGTCCACACCGGTAAGAGAGTTATCGTAATACGTAATAATGTTCTGTATTGTTATATTATATGCTGTATATGTTTGTTTTGTATTGCTTTAACCCTTAAAGATAAAGTATGCGATAAAGTATATATTAATATAATGATTGCAAGTGTGAGTGAGAATAGTTTTTGTGTCAATTTCTTAAAATTAGTAAGTAGTTATGTAAAATATGATTAGAATTTTATATGCCATACAAAATGCTTAGAAAATATATAGATAGATTTACTGGACAGATACGGCCAAGCAGGCCCAATATGCATTTAGTGGCTCAATATGGATTTACTAGCCCAATAGGGGTTTACTGGCTCAATATGGCTAGGCCCAATACGAACTTCAGTTCATTAAGTTCTTCAACAACGTGGCGGCAATATCACGTACAGAACATCATTCCATATGAATAATCTGCTTGACTGCTACAATGTAAATCAATCGTGCATTTTGTATTACGATTTATTTTAAAATGGAAATTCAGTTTCATTTCCGGGATCCGATTTCGTATTTCTCCACTAAATTTGCAGTAGTTCAAGGACACCAATGACAACGCTAGTTTATCGACACTCTGAGAAATACTTTGACAGTTCAGTTATTTTTAATATGAAACATTAAAGTATTCAAACATGTCAACAATCAGATTTCAACACAAAATGCTACGAAAATCAGAAAAGTAAATCTTTCTTTTTAGGTAACTACCAGTCGCTGAGTTGAACTTGAGTCATTTGCGAGGCTAACGGACATCTCGATGTTTATCCATATCGTCATACATTCTATAATCCTATGTTATTTGTCTTTAATACTTTATTTCTTTTCTACTTTAGTCAAGGACAATGGCGGAACTGTGGTGATCGCAGTAGATGCTCTAGGGTCCATGACTGTTTGTGGAAAATAGTTTCATGTTGAAATAAGTTGGCTAAGTTCTTTTTTCAAATATGAATATGCACTACTAATTTGTTATTTTTGTACCTTTTTAATTTACGTACACCAAAAGCTTAAAAAATAGATCGGAAACTTGGGCCCATCTTTATAATGAATAAAATGTATATGCATGGAAATTATCCAGTTCTATGCCAAACCCTTCGGGAAGTTTGAGTTTGATTTCTCATCCGTAGTGCGACACGTGTTTTACCAGCAACAAAGCTTCTTGAGCTAGCCGGCAGTTTAGCAGCGAGCATTCCTTGAGCTGTCTTTCTAAATTACGTTTCGTCTTATTCTTTCTTTTTCAAGATTGTGGTCCAGAAATTATTAGTCTACCTTTATTGGGCTTTATTTGAATGTCTTCATACTATAGGGAAACGGGATAGACAAAAGGGGGTAGGGTACCCACAAACCGTTTAAACCCGAGGCTACCACTTAATATCATACAACAATCGGAAATAATTAAAAACAAATACCTCTCCAAATTCGTAAAATGTACCATCATCTTTTGTGATATTGTTTTCCTTTAGATACACGATGGCGTCAGCATATCTCATTCTCATGAAAGGTCTCTTTGGAACTTCCAGGTCCTGAAATAATGGCACAACAACATGATGTTTTCATATTTTTCATAAGATAAAGCAAAACCATTTATTTTTATCCTTAAGTCTTCAACAAACCGAAAAAGACAATTTTATGACTGTATACTCTTGTTTCTTTTATAATTCACTATAATTTTATATAGCATCAATATGATATATAAATTTATAATTCACTATAAATTTATATATCATATTCAGGAAACCAAACCATAAAAGTCATATAAATTTATCAATGAAATAAAGTTGATTAACAATAACTGTTTCTATTGGATTTTCCAGCTTGTCTAGTTTTATACATTTCAAACACTTAAGGTGTCTGCATGGTATTATTTTCCTATTCTAGAATTTTGTGAAATTTTCTGTGTAGAAACATAACTGTATTATTGTTCAAAATATAAAATAAAATTTGGGGTCACCGTGCATTTAAGCGCAAAAACTGAGATTGAAAATTTCAGGATTTTACATAGAAATGTTAGGGAAAATGGTTATATGAGGGGATAGCTTGAAAAATTTATTATAGATTTTTTTCATAGTTTGCATGTGTTTTGAAATCATTATATAGTTTACATATAAAAAATAAAAATAAGGGATCACCGTTGAAATAAGGGAGATAAATTGCAAAATGTTAATTTCTCAAGTGATATCTATGTTAAATTGTTTTATCAAATTATCTCCCTTGTATAATTTCTGTGTTCTGTAAATCCAGCTTCAGATTTAAAGCTTGTGTTTTTTAGTTCACTTTTTTGTAATGAAAATGTTGTAAACGTGATTAGGAATAATAATTCTAAATATTTTGGAACTTACTTTAAATTTCAAGTAAATATTTTGTTAACTTTTTTAATGAATGATACCTAAATGAACAAGTATAAGACAAAAATGGCGGAATAATACCACTGAGACACCTTAAATATTTTACCAACATTTCATTTATTGAGTATTTTACCAGATTCTCATTGAATCTATTAATTTTGTCACGTCAAGCTTATGTTTAACCTAGGAAAAACTCTGCAGAATTTCTTTTCAAGCCAATTTTTTAATAACTAGGGCCACAAAAAAACGAGACCAATAACCCATCCTTTCCTCTATTATTACTTCTTCTATGGTTTTTCCAAATCACATATTTATCTAAAGTCATATTTAATTTCAAATTAAGCAGGGAGTATCTGTAAAGTTTGGTCTAATGGTTTACTAGTGGCAAGGGCAGATAGTTCATAATCACTGGCTGTAATGCTGTAAAAGGGGTTATTTTGGCATGGTTTAAATTTCGCGATTTTGCTTCATAAAGTTATTCGCGGAGTGTTATTTTCGCGACTCTCACTTATGTTTAATTACGTTTGTAATGAAAACAATTTTACGCGAGGGGAAAATTTTCAAGAAAACGTGTCCAACAAAGTAGCGAAAATAAACCCCTCGCGAAAATTACCCGTTCACAGTACATTAATGTTAGTTTTTCTCATAGGGTTCTTAACTACGTATTTATCTTTTTTTTTTGTTTTGTTGGTGATTATTCGATTACTGGTTGTATTTTGTAATTATTATACTATTATCAGACCCCCTTCTTGATGATTTGATTAATATATATATTTTTTTTTTAATTTTACTAAAATGCCCTGTTTTCAGTAAGCTATTATTAAATCCAATATAAAATAAACGTTAAAAAAAATCATGATTTATTGATTCCCCCTTATTCCCCAATGGAGCCTTTTATGTGAGAGATTGTTATTTGTTGTAACTGGATAGATTGTAAAATTGCGGCATAATCAGTAGTACGAAGTAGATATATGTTTTTGTCACGAAACTGCTAAGACTTAAATAATATTTCATTTTAAAATTGCTAAAAATAAATAATATTGATGCTTCGATTCGTTATATTATTTATGATTTAGTGTCTTATATTTCTCACAGTGATGTATTATTGTCACTTGTGACTATTGTGCAAGTATCTCGTTCTTTACCAACATACAGGGTTTAATTCCTTCACTAATTTGCCGTAAGATGATGTCAAGACTTTTTCTACCACTCCACAAACTAAGTCTTCTATATGCTGTAACAGGTCGTCAAAACTGATAAATGGAAGCTCACCTTCAACATGGGTGTACCTGATTAAAACATGACATGAAATGAGATCAACCTCCAGAAATAACGGTGGATCTGTCCAATGTTTACAATTTTTGTTTGAAGCTTTGAGAAATATTTTCCTCTCGATGCAACAATTCAATCTATCTAAATATAAAGAATCATGCAAATCGGTAATTTTTAAGCCTAATTTCAGCCTTTTTCATCTGCAAATGCTGTCAGTGATGTTTTTTTTCACATTTTTCTCGCTTAAAAGTATCAGGTGTCATTTTTTTCATTAATTTTTTTTTCTGTCCGTGTTTGATTTTATCTGCACTGATGAGACATAAGTTGTCGAAATGCGCATATGCAGAACCTTAAATTACAGTAACCTCGGTATTTTGTCATTTAATTTGCAAAAAAAAATATTTCAGAATTTATGGAAAAAGACGTACTCAGCTAAATGTCTTCTTGTTCTTGATTTTTCTGCACGAAAAGATGACATTATACAGAAAACATCTCCTAAGGCGGGAATGGCTGTTTCTAAGTACAACTGAGAGGATTGTGTCAGGTACGCCTGAAAAAGAGCCAATTAATTAGCCTAAAAACCTGGGGCAACTCTATCAATACCTGGTGTACAACAATTTATCCACATTTTTCAAATATGGAAAGATTAGTTGGAAACACTTTATTATGCTATAACAGAAAGGCATGAACTGGACATTTAAACTGGCCAACTTCATATACAACTGAAATGACAGTGTAAAAAATGCTAAAAGTATTTCAATTAAACTATTTCCAAAAACTCCAATATTTCGTAGTATTAATAGGGTAAGCACAATATACACTGAAACCCGCCACCTATCCTATGCTGAAATAGTATTTAAACCGGCAAACAGTAGGGTATCTATTCAATGCATATAACCCCTTATGTCACAATCAAAACTTATAGTATCCATCGCATTCTTAAATAGTCATGATGTCCTTTTTTGTTAAATAATAGTAGAATCACATAAACTCAAAATTACCTTTATATATCTATTAATTTTGCATTTACATTATATTTCAGTAATGTACATGTACCTAGAACATTCTTTATATTTTCATTTAAACAACATGTTTGTATTAATAATCACAATAAATGAGAATCTTTTATGTCTATTGTTTGCTCCACATATAGAAGCATCATTTTATCTTTAACTCTCCATCAAGCTTTTACATTTCTTTATTTGCTTAATAATGAAATAAACTCTTAAGTACATGATATTGACCGTCCTGTAAATTATTTCACTTGTCTAGAATATACCTCTTCCCCAAAGTAATCCAGCTTAAACAGTGTTCCTCCTCCTTCGACTTGGGTTTGCACTAAAGATGGTGGTGTTATCTGTAAGGATAATAATTGTATTTTTTTCTTATTTTATGCACGGAAGTTTCTTATTATAGTTATGCTATGCACGGAAGTTTAAATTGTGCTGGTTTCTTTTCCACATTAACGTGAAAATAATGTCTCATTACAGTTTTTTAACTTATATAGTTAATGTGTTGTTTTGCAGTGTAATTGTTAACTGGTCGTAGCCTTGTAGAAAGAACACATTGAAGGTATGTATATATGCAGTGCCCTGATTTATGCTATGTATGCAAAGAGAACTGTATTGTAAATATGACGGTCATGGATGTACTTTGACAAAATCATCAAAAATGTCAGAAGAAAACAGATATTGGACTGTGACGCATCATCCAAGTAGACTTGACATGTTCCTGCCAAAACTACAGGTTTATTACTTAATTTTTTTTTTCAAAACAGGAGATGCGTTTTAAGTCTGTACACAAGATATTACTCTCATGTTTATATCCGAGGTTTTCCTTGAAATTTTGTGTTTTAGCAAATTTTTCAGACTTATCTAAAGGGACGCTATGCCTCTTAGCTCTTAACGATTATTATAATAGTCCATGATTTTACATATCTAGACAAATGAGACATTGGGTAGGAGAGTCAGTGTTTATTGAGGAACAACTGCAGATCTATGGATTCTTTTTCAGTCGCAGAGTGATAGTTGTTATTGAAGCCGATTCTACAGGTTCGACAGAAAATACTCGTGTTTAGACGGGGGGAGGGGGTAGGGGATGGGGTAAACTGGTTTTGGTCATGTTCTCCGAACGTTTTACAAAACAAACAAATAATTTTAAAAACGTATTTATCTCATTTAGATCCTGTCCAAGTGGTACTTAATTAATTGAACAAGTTGAATAGTTGAAAAGTAATTGAGAACTGAACCAACAGTCGACGAACAATCAAGGGACAACGGCAACATCAGAAACACAAAGAAACAAGGATAATTAATTGAAAGTCAGATATCTTACCTCAAAGAAACCTTTCTCAAAATACACCTGACGAAAACAGTTTGCAATGAAAGATCTCAGCTTCAATATTCTGGATGTCTACAAAATATTTATTAAAACAGATTTAACGACAAACAAAGTAATTTGATGTCATAATGCTTTGCCATTTACCTGATGAGATCTTCATAAAAAATCTCTTGAATTAAAAATATTTCCAACCTCCAAGCCTCTGACGAAGTTGCAGAAGCTTGGTTTTTTTATTCCATTTATTTAATCCTATTATACAGAGTAATAATCTGTGATCGAATGAAAAAGTGATATTTAAAAACATTTGCATGTCTCGGCTATAAAAAATTCTAAAGAACTACACTATTAAAGTTCTTCGGGTAGAACGAAAACTGATATTTTGAAGAAAAGGTCACATTTTTTAAAATGTAAAATAATACTAAGAAAGAATTCTATCGGTAATTCATACTTCTTTCCTTTGATGTGTACTGACCGATAAAGTCCTAATCGACGTAGTGGGCCATATCAAAAATTAATTGGGTCAGTACGTCAGATGACATGGGCGAACCGAAGCGACGCGCATTTATCTGAATTTAAAGTCTACACATGAATGAAAATTATTTGTGATTATAAACAGTAAACAGTAAACAATTTTGAAAATATTCGTCTTTTAAAAAGAAAACATGTTTCCCCGTAATTCTGCATGGTATTTCTGAAAAATTCATACCTTGATACTGCAATAAAAACATCGTGCAGGCAATTGATTCAATCGGAATCCATTTCTTTGCTGATAGTTTGCTTCTTCTCAAAAAGGTTAAGTGTATAGTATTTTAAATGGAGACGCCTACCCCGTTTTTCTTTTCGAATGATGTCCATTTAAAGCAAAAGATACTTACGATGTTGCGGAATTGATTTCCCGTTGTTTTATATCAGTTGAATGAGCTATCCTTCGTTATTTGTGACAATATTTCCAACGAGAATAAAATGACGGTGACGTGTCCTGTTCATACTAACGAACAGAAGGGTGTAACGTCACAGTACCCTGACGTCAACAAGAATTGTGCAATACAGTTTACACAAGAATAATTCGCCAAAGACGAGTTCACTTTATTTTTTTCATATTTAACTAAGAAATTGCAATATGTGGAAATTCCCGATAAACAGAATATAGGACCCTTTGTTTTTGAAACGGACTTTATCAAGGTAACATATCAGGTTCGCCCTAGCGCGCTCACCTGATATATTACCGTGATAAAGTCCGTTTCAAAAACAAAAGGTTGGTTCTATATTCTATAAAGAAATAAGTCTTCTTCTATTTTTCCTTTCTATATCTTTGGGAATTAAATATTAGAATTGCTTATTCGACATATACTTTGTTGAATAAGATTTATCAGATCAATTCAGTACTATGCTGTATAGACCGGTACTATTGCGTTTAATGATAATCTTTGTTCTGTTCCGTTCACTGTCAATACAAATGAGAGCGTGATGTGCCGTAAATCAAATTAGCAAAAACGTGAGCAAAGCCCAAAAACATATCCCTCCCCCCATCCCTCACCTCCCCTTTTAATTTTTGAAATTTTGCAAAAGAATAATTTAAATCAAATTTGAAAATAGTTGGAGTACGATAATAATATGTACTGAACATTCTGTAAATTACAATGAATTTCATTCTGCGGTCTAGAAAGATTTGTCGCGACAAAATAGGTACCCAGCAAGTCCATGTTTTACTATGAGAAACCCATAAATAATCTTTCAAATACCTGTTGCACAATGGCATTAGGTATGGAGAATTTTGAGAATATTTCTTGTATATCATTGAGGAGTCTATCAGGAGTTACCTCCACGAAGTCTGTACCCCTATGGCGGATGGACGAACGAACGGGCGGAATGACACCATGATCACTATATACCGCCTGGCTAAAGCGGGGGTAAAAAAAAACGCTTTATTCATTGCCAACTTACATTTTCTCCTCTCACCATCATGTGTCTGTTTTCTAATTGTACATCTACATGTGCCTCCTAAAAATAAGATAGTTAAATAAAAAACCCTAAAAAAGTCGTAAATACGCAATGAAGGGATATGAAGTAAATGCACATGATACAAAGTCTCTACAAATACATGGTAAAACAAAGCAATGGAACAACGCTTTTATTATTGTTCTTCATCTTGAAATCACCATGAGGCCTTCAACAATGAGCTTTGTTCATATACCTCATAGTAAGTTAAAGACGTTCCCAGCACCGGTTTTAGCAGAATTTATTGCTAGATGTCGAGCAACGCAATATCAATGCTTGCTAAGTCTAATTTAAGTTTTATGCAACATTTGGCCACATTTCTAGATAAAATCGAGTAACAATATATAGGGGAAAGCAAAACGTGTGTTCATAAGAAAAGATATAAACAGAATTAATGCGACCTTATTCTTATTATTCTGTGTGATGGGTGCATGGAACAGATCCGGAGCACTAATTTTACTTCTAATTTTTTTGTGTGGTTCACACTGTTTTCATTTGTCTTTAAATTTTGTTTTAAATGAATATTGATTGATTTTGTATAAAACACAGTGCTTTGGAGCACTGAACGTAGAATAAATCATTTTCTTGCTTTTGCCTTGTCTCTGGACTTTGATTTGTGTAATCTTGTGATTTGTTCCTTCGGTATTCTACTGCCGTTGTTTTCTAGTTTTATTTAGGAATTGAATATATATTTTAACTTTTGATTACAGTCACGTGGTCAAGTGTATTTCGTGAGAAATCCAACTAAGCTTTGATATACCAAATGACCTTTGTTCACAAATCAAGTTGACGGAATGAATATGAATTAAAATAATTAATGTGACATGTGATACTGTGAGTCTTCAACAAAGAGTTATATGTTCATATTTGAATACAGATTTTAAATGCATATTTTCAATTATTAATTTTTAAACTTTTGTAAAGATAAGTGTTGCAATTTCAGTTGTCATTTATGAATAGATATTTCAGTGCTATCTATGTTCAGTGTGATACATTGCATATCAAAAAGCTAAATTGACAAATTGCAATGGAATAAAATTATTCTATGATATGTAGCAGCAAAGTATAAACACAGCCACAAAATGTTGAAATAAACACTAATCTTTAAATAAAATTCAATGTCAAAGCTGCATTTAACATGCATAAATGCTTTAGCAGAATGGGTATATGAATGATAAAATGATCGTCATTTCATTGTATAACAAAATACCAAAGATACTATGAATTTAGTTTCTAAAATTATTTTTCTATACTGTAGCCAAAAGGTTGTTTTTTTTCTAAGAAAAAAACTTATGCTAATACTTACAAGGCAGACCAGTCGAATCGAAATTTCAGTTATAAAAGTTCAAATTGGCCTTCTTAGCATTATTTATTTCTTCGGCCAATTATGTTATGTTTAGGAAATCGTTCAATGACGGGATAATTTGTTGAGAACTATAGTTGATATATTTTAGAGTTATCTTTCTCTTGTTAGCCTTTTTTTTTTGGAATTGAGTACTTCTTTTTTGACTACTTTTAGATTATGGCTTTCCATACTTTTTTTAATGCTGCTGATGAGAGGTTACTCCTTGAAACACGTGTACAGCATAACGAAATTTACTGTTTTTTATGCAACTTCGGTATTTTTTTGTATTTTTAAGACGGGAACCATATTTTCTGAAAAAGAACATACCTCATTGAGTATGCTGTCAGCTCCACCTGGTGGAGAAGATCCTACCAATTCCCAGTAATCTACAGTCAGCTCGTGATCATCTGGAGCCTGTAAGACATTAAAAAATACCAATGTCATCATTTTTGATGAATTCATACACGTTAGTGATGGAACAGAAAAACGATGTTACCTTTATCTATGCATTGTGACTGTATTATGTTCGGGTTTTCCTTTGACGCTTTCTATGGTGACACTCAGTACGATGATCAAAGTTCTAGTTTGCAATAAAACATTTAGAAGATGTGTATTTATTTTCTTTGATACTATAAGGCTCATACTTGAAAGATTTATAATGGACTCAAGATGAGGTAAAAAAATATAAGTTATTCCTCCATGTATTTGTATATACTTTGTCTCCTGTGCATTTGCTATATATCATTTCATTATTGATTTATGGGATGTGCAATTGATTGATTTTTTTATGATGTATAAATTGATTCCACTGATTGACTTATAAAACAAAAATCATTTTGATGGTGGTTAAAAAGAAACACCTATAAAACAAAAACCATTTTGATGGTGGTTAAAAAGAAACACCTTAATCAGTGTTAAATTGCATTTGAGAGTTCTAGAGATTTCAATGCAGTTCACTGTTTAATCGGATATATAAATTTTAATTAAAGAAATATATACATCTAAGAGTTGAAATAAAAAAAAACAGTATTACATGTTTTCCTTCTGGAACTTCCTTGATGGTACCATACACACATATAGCTGATTCTGTGGACAGAAGCAGGGCATCATAGGTTTGACACTGCAAAAGATGGTTTAATAATCTATACATACGACTTCAAAAATGTTTGATTTGACAATTCTGAAAAAGGCAAATTCATAATATAGATATGTATTTTAAAAAGTATATAAATATTAAGTAACTTGATTTATATTCTATTTTTTACGGTATAGTTCAAGGGGGTTACATGGAAAAACTTTTGTCCATCACAACCTTAAACTTTATCATGAGATAAGAAGCATCACATTGAATGACAAATGAACGACAAAAGAGCTATATTTTTAGTCTTCCTTTTTAAAAATAATAGAATAAGTATGTTACAGTTCAAATATATACACAGAATTATTGCAACAAGTTCTTTTTTTATTTAAACGCAAGTTAAAGGAGTATAAAGGAGTGAATATAAAGATAGTAGTTTACATCTTTTTTTTTCTTTTTTTTTTTTGACATGGAACACATTTAAAATATTTGGCTTTCTCTCCATAACTAGTTCTCTGGAAAAGGTAGTCAATTTCCATTTAATCCTGTAGAAATTTTATTTGGTTCCACTTCTTAAAATTCAAACATGACATTTGACAATATTCTTTTGCTTGTCAAATACTACATTCATACGTGTAAGTTGAAATGCTTGAAACCGAATTTAGAATCTATTAAAGAACAAATCAAAAAGAAAATGTCAGTTGAAAAGATGGTCAGTTCCCTTTTTTCGGTTGCAAGAATAAGTGGAGAATTATATCTGCTGCACTTGAGGATTGAGCACAAAATTGTATCGTATATAAATGATTTTCAATAATTATTGAAATATAGTAAATTATATTACTATTCATTATCACAATTATATATTTATTTTTCTTCAATATATACTTAATTTTTAATTATAACAACAATGTTTTTTTTCTGAAATAAAGAATTACAAAAAAAACAAATAAAGGGATATGGAGTAAATATACATGGGTAAAAATCCATATAAAAACATGGTAAAATTTGTCATTGCTCTCCATCTTGAAGTCAGCATGAGGCCTCCCAATTTCCCTGTTGATATATAATATGTCTAATACCTGGGACAAAAGACAAAATTGGGAATTATGATAAAATTTTTAGAACAGTGTAATATGATTTACTGAAAATAATCAAAAATAATCATTTTGAAGTTGTTTTGCTGAAAATAATTTTCTAGAATTTTATTTTAACAAGATTTCAAAGTACATTAAAGTTGTAAAAAAAATATTACCACAGCCATTTTAATTATAAAAACCAGTACATACCATCAGATCAGAAAGAACACATTGCAAGAAGCCAGTACCATCTCTTAATACAATAAACATTAATGTCCTTCCTAAAGAAAAAGGTTGTTTTTATTAATAAATAAGAAAGGTAAGTGAGAACCGAACCGTCAGTCAAAATCATAAATGCATTTACTCCATATCCTTTCGTAAAATATGCTAAAATATCTTCATTTGTAGTAAAGTTTTAAAGCATGTAAAAACAAAACAATGGATGGATACTGCCTGTAAAATCATATATCATAACTTTTTTTCATGTATTAAAACAGGCATCAACGGCAGTTATACTGGGTACTTACTAATAAAATTGGAGTCATTACATTTGTTTGCAAATTAGAACTTTTAAGTTTCACATTTAATATTTTTCGATTTCAATTTTTGCCACCCTCAAAATATCATTTTAGTGTAAACTTGACACATCTACCATTGAAATATATCTGTAAAATACCCACATTCCTTACATAGCAGGTTTTCATTGATAAGGTTATTTTTAGCTTATCATTCCAATGTCCTCCCCGAAAAATTTATGTATAATACCTTGACGTCTTAATCGATGCACCCATCCATATACTTTAACTCGGATGTATCTGTTGGCCACAGTATCTCGAATCTTGATCTAAAGTAATATATGTCGATATTATACATAGAAGAGTGCGAGTCCTTCAACATAAGCTATATATTATGAATAGTTCAATTTTAGATATGTTTTGTCTTGTTATTTCAATATATTTTCTTTTCGTTTATCACTTTAAAATCATGCTGTCGTTTCTTTGCTTTTCATGAATTCTACACACTATTATATTATTCTCTAGTACACAAACTGTACATGTTTTTGATATGTATTTGATTCTGAAATTTGTTTGTTAGTGGTTTTTTAAAGTTTTGCTTTTCTCTCCTTCTAAACTGTTGTTTGTTTTCCTGCCAGGATTTTTTTCCTAGTAGGTCATATTGCTTTTGCTTTTAATTATGATTTTTTTTGTTGTCGTTATTAGTGATGCTGTATTTGTTTTAAGTCATTTTTTTCAGTGAATAGTCAGTGTATTTTTTGCAAACCGTGTGATCAGTTTAAAATACTCTTTAACTTTTTAAAAACTATATCTGTTTGTTTAATTAGTACGTAATAAAAGATTTCTTTCCCATTATCAATGCATAATCAGATGTTTTGTTTAGAATATTTTCTTTCTAATTATATCCGTATAACACTGTTTTTTTTTTGTTGTTGTTGTTGTTTTACTTATTTTTTTTGGGGGGGGGGTCTTTTTGTTTTTTGTTTGTTTGTTTTGTTTTTTTTTTTGTTTGTTTAATTTTTTTGTTGATTTTTTTTTATTTCATCACTGTGAGATGATGTTTAAATTTCTACTCTGACTCTGTTGTCCTTTTCCCGCTTGTTTTGCAGTATAGTTATAATTGGTTGTTTAACTTAACTAGTATAAATACCTGCGTAGGTGCAGGCAAACTTGGATCCTCCTTTAATTTTATTTGCTTTGCATCTTCCAAGTTCTTCATTCTTTTTTCCATATCTTCTTTCTGAAGCGAATACAGTCTTGTTATTAAAAATTAAACATGAACATAAAAGTATCGAGTGAAAGTAAATCCATACAAATGCATGGTGAGAATAAGTAAGTGGAAAATGCTTTTAATGTTGTTTTTCAGAAGTCACGAGAAGGTCTTCACTAACGAGAAAACAATAACAAGAAGTTCAGGAAGGCCCTTTTCCGCCCGGTTTAAGCGGATTTCACTTGGTAGTTGTCAAACAACGCTACATTCATGTTTCTAATGGGCGTGGATGAGGAATCGTCAAGAAGCATAAATATGTTGGTCAAATTACTTTCACTTTCCCCAACAAAGGGACCAAAAGACAAAACAACATAAAAAATCGAATTTATTGTTAGAAAACTTGGGAGAAGTGGTCATTAATATAAACAGAGCAATTATATATCGGACAAAATAGTGTATGGCAACCTATATCTATATAGATGGTCCTACAGTAAACAAACGTAATGCAATTGCAGTATATCCGAATTCTGCAGATGGCGTTTCTTACAACTTATGCCTTTTCAGTGTAGATACATATTTAACATTTTGAGAATGAAAGGAAACAAATTGTATGAAAGGTAATATGGAATAAATTGTCTTAAATGCTTAAATCAGTTGTGAACTTCTAAATTTAAGATAATGTAACTATTCACATTATTCGCTTTTTCCAAGCACCAAAGTACTGAATGACTCAACTTTTGATTTAAAAAGGTTTAAAAAATCCTCATAACTATTAATGTGTTATTAATTATCATTTATATACAAATACTTACTTCTCTTTTCTCCTTGTCTGCCGATTTTGATTGTTCTTTTTGCCATATCTTCGTCAATTTCTTTAACTGAGATTTTGATACTGGTTCAAACTTCTACAATCAATATTAATAATTCATAGTCTTTTTCCATAAAAGTAATGTTGAATTTGAAGAGAAAATAATTTGCAGGAGAAATGCTGTTGTTGTTTATATTGTAGTACTCCTAGACAATCATATTTTTCAAGAATAGAAATTCTTTTTGAAAGACCACTTTATATGAAATCTATTGTACCCTACTTTTTGACCTTTTGACCTTATATGTATGAATATCAAAATGCGAATAGATTTTAGGGACTTAACTTATTACATAAATGAAAAAAATTAGGTCTTGAGAACAAAAAGCTTTTTTAGATTTTTTGTGTATTTATATTATTTTACTTTTTTTCTTGGTCTTCGTAATTCTGTATTTTTTAATGTATACAACACTTTATGTAAATTATTTGAATACGAATTTTCTGCATTCATGAACATATCTTATATCTAAGTATCTAAGAGTAACATGCTTAACGTACAAGCACATATTTATTCTAGTGAAGTTGCATAGGTAATATAGTATATTCTCAAACAGACTCGAAAATAATAGAAGAAAAATATAAGAAAGTTCCTTGAAGAAATGACAAAATTTTCAAGACCTTTGAAACCTGTAGTGACCCAACACACAGTCAAATGGGTACAAAATGCAATAAATAAACAATACGCTTTTGCATCCTTCCATACTTTCACTCTTGAGTGCATCAATACTAGCATATAAAGGTAGATCAGCTGTGCATATATTCAAGTATTCAACACCTTCTTTGTATTTTTACACTTTTAATTTCGGTATATGACAAATCTGTTATGTATTTTCTTACCCTTATTTTGACTTTGCCTGGTAAGTAAAATGCCATTTTTCATATTTTTTTTAAATATTGTTATCTGCTTTGGACTAAATCGTACACAAAAGCAGATTCTGAATAGCCAGTCAAATCAGGCGAGTTATTCAGGAGCCAAGTTAATTAAAAATAATAAAATGTGGTTTTACTTTTACAATGTTGAAATGATTTGAAAACCAAGGCTCATTTGTCCTTTTTGTTCCCATTAATTGTCCATAAAAAAGACAACGTAAATGTGCCCGAGAAAAAGAATTAAATGCGCACAGGAGTAAACACGGCAATGACAAATGATCTTATTGTTGCACTTCGTCTTAAAGTTACCTTATTAGGCAGAGGAATTTTCTGATATTCCACTACCACGTCGTCTTTTTATATAATCAATTATGAAAAGATATGGACTAAATGCACATGACACAAAGTCTCTACAAATACATGGTAAAACCAAGCAGTGGAACAACGCTTTTATTGTTGTACTTTCTCTTATTTTATTATTATTTTTATCATTTGATATGAAGTCTTTTTTCACCTTACCGTATCTTCCTTGGCACCATCAACAAGTATAAGTGGAAATGGTTCTCCACCAGCATACCTCATAGCCTAAAATAATTAACGATGACCTTCACAAACATATGGTATATACTACATAATTATGATAGATTTAATTTTAAACATCAATATAATTACATAAAAAAATTTTCATTAGCAGGCGAAAAATGGTATATGGAAATGATTCATACATATACCTTAAAAAGCATTTTATTATCTTTAGATATAAAAGAAAATTTTAAAATGTGTCCATTGAGATTTTTTTAAATCAAAATTATATTTACATACTGAAATAAATTTTTAATACAAGTTTATCAATTTTGATTTTCTTCTCAAATTTCTGTACCTTTAATAACTTTACATGAATTGAATATCATGTCAAAACATATGATTTTTCTACTCTCTACACTACTCTTCCACACGATAAACTTAAGTCGGTACTCCGGGATTTTCTTTACTAAAAGCGGTGAAAGAAGATATTCATATTTAGTGATAGGTAAAAATGGGGCCTACTTTGTTAAACATCACACTGATTCACACTAAAAGTATACAGAGGAGGATGTCACCGCAATGCTGGAAATCTTGATTGATAACATATTTGTAGAATCTGGAGGACAAGTTTCAAGCAGACAATAGGGATACCTATGGTGACTAATTGTGCGCTACTTTTAGCAGATTTGTTTCTTTATTCGTATAAAGCCAGGTTCATACAAGGGCTAGTTCAGAAAAAAGACAATAAGCTATCCAAATCCTTTAAATTCAGTTTCCGTTATATAGATGATGTTCTTTCATTGAACAATCCTCAATTTAAGGATAACCTTCATTTTATATACCCAAATGAACTCGAAATTAAAGAGACCACTGATACACCATCATCAGCATCATACCTGGACCTATAACTCTACATTGACAGTTCTGGACGTCTGAAAAAAAATTTACGATAAGCATGATGATTTTGGATTTCCAAAAGTGAACTTCCCGTTTTTGAGCAGTAATATTCCCAAATCTCCGCCATATGGCGTGTACATATCACAACTCATTCGCTATTGCCGTGTCTGTAGTTTGTACAGCGATTTTGTCAACAGAGCGAAATTACTGTCTAAAAAAACATACATCAAAGGTATGTTCAGTCCCTGTTGCAATTGTCACTACAGAAGTTTTACGGTCGTCCCCACGATGTGGCAGACCGTTACAATGTTGCTATTTTACAAATGAGAACATATATCCGTGGGTGGATCCAGAGTTTGTTACCGGACTGACTAACACCGACTGTGACAAAACCGGACTTTTCACTGGCAGTGTAACGGGTGCCACGCGTGGAGAAGATTATGCTTACCCTTCCGGAGCACCTGATGATACCTGAGTTTTTATTGGTGTTCACACTGCTAGTGCTTTAGTTAGGTGGTGTTCTTGTTCATTCTTGTTCATTTTTGTTTATTTGTTTTGTCTTTGTCATACTGTCTCAATTCGTGTTGGATATGAATTGTCGTGATTTTGGATTTATGATTTTAGAATTCCTCATTTCCTCGTTCTTGCTTCGGTATTCGTTTGCCGATGTATGTTTTCCAATTTTTATATATGCATATTGTTCTCTTTTTATAAATGAAATGGCTGCAAAGATATCAGTTTGCTTAATTTGGAATATAAGCTGTGATTTAGACTGGCGATTCGACTTTGTCTTACTTTATATTGTCGTTGTACGTTATAAAGTTGATTTTAATCCATAGTATATGGAATTCATTCATAGATGAAAAATGGCATGTGGGAATGATATGACTTTTCATTCATGTAAATTAAAGTAGAAACGATACATAAACATTTAATAGCATTTTGATATTAATTTTATTGCATAAATGATACACACAAATCCAAATTTGTTTTGTTTCTATCAATTTTGTATTAATATTTTTTTCATATCTGTAATGAATTTCAAATGTTCATTCCGTTTGATTTTTATCCAGTTTAATTGCAATTACATTAACACACAGTTCTATTTCAACTTCAGTTGGGTTCCTACCACAGACACTTACATTTATATTTTCAATCCTTTTTCGGTATTTTTTTAATGAGTGTACTGCTTTGTGGACTACTTTTGGATTATGGCTTTCATATTATTTGATTTTAATGCTGCTGATGAGATGTTACTCCATAAAACACGTGAACAGCATATAAACGAAATTTACTGTTTTTTATGCAACTTCGGTATTTTTGTATTAGATTAAATATTCGCGAAACCGGTGGAGATCAGCATGCTTCAAAGTTTACTGAATTATTATTATGATAATTATTTTGACTTACGGTTCGGTTCTCACTTAATAGACAACAGCTTTGGTTATTTTGATGTCGATTGTGTGTATGTTATATGATTTTCTTTATCATAAAACCAATAAATATTTCAATTTAAGAATTAATCATATTATGAATGTTATTATTTCAGAAAATGGAAAACAATCCAGATGGTACTCGGATTTTTTCAGCTTTTTTTCAAAATGTTAGGTGAGTAACGATTGGGTCATACCAATGATGATACCTCAGTTTAATAGGGGTTCACACTGCTAGTGCTTTAGTTTTGTGGTGTTCTTGTTCATTTTTGTTTATTTTGTTTTGTCTTTGTCATCCTGTCTCAATTCGTGTTGCTGTAAATTGCCGTGATTTTGTATTTGTGATTTTAGAATTTCCCTTTTCCTCGTTCTTGCTTCGGTATTCGTTTGCCGATGTACCAAAACATTTTTGTCTTACAACAGGTATAACACAACTTTCAATTTTGTTTATGTCGTCTTTTTAATATTTTTGAATGTTTTATGTAACAGATAATTTATTTTGACTACCGACTTTGACATTTTCACGGATTGAATCACTCACAGTGTGACGGTTGCTGTTAACAGAGCAGGACATGTTTACCCTTCCGGAGCCCCTGATGTCACTCTCAGTTTCACTGGAGTTCACACTGTGAGAGCCTTTGTTTTGAATGTTGTAATTTCTATTTTTGTGCTTTGTATCTGTCTAACGTCATTGTTTTCTGTGTTCTCGTTTTGGCCGTGTCTTTGGACTTCGATTTTTGTAAATTTCACTCCTTTGTTCCTTCGGTATTCTACTGCCGTTGTTTCCCAAAGAAGATCTTAACATCTTTTTAAGACATGACAAAGATGCCTACAAACACTCACCTGTATAACCGTCTTGAATGGTTTCTTAAATGATCCATCTCCAGATTCGTCACAACCAGTCTTTTCCGATGTATAAATTGTAGCTACAATAACATATTGATTGTACGTCGGTAAAACATATTCAATCCGTGAAATTTCTATTTCTGTGCTTTGTGTCTGTCTAACGTCATTGTTTTGTGTCTGGCGCCATTGTTTTCTGTGTTCTCGTTTTTGCCATGTCTTTGGACTTCGATTTTTGTGGATTTCCCTCCTTTGTTCCTTCGGTATTCTACTGCCGTTGTTTCCTATGTATAAATAACCATGTGCAGAAGTTACTGTAAATTCAAAATCTGCAGATGGCCATTTCGACAACTTATACCTCTTCAGTGCAGATCTAATCAAACATTTGGAAAACCATAAACCAATGGATTTATAAAAGAAATTTATGGAAGAAATAAACAAAAGGGTCGAAAATAAGAAGCCAAAATCAGATAAGGAGAGAGCTTTGCATGAATGAGATGCTCCAAGTGAAATTAGTTCTGACTATTGTTCCTAACATTTAACCAGCAGAGGCATCGACCCAATGAAAATAAATAAGGCTTGTCCTTGTCTTCTTATAAAACTTTAGTTTCTTGATATTCGGGTTATTGGATGTGGGTTGTTTCCATTGATTTATTCACTTTTTTACTTTTAGGGGGCCATTTATGGCCTGCTATATGGTGTGAGGTTCCTCACTGTGTTGAAGACCGTACGGTGACCCCTAGATGCTTTGTTTTGGGTAGTTTTAACCTGGAGATGGGATGCTGTCTCCTTGACATTTACCCCCATTTCCTGTCTTTTTCATAACTAAATATAAAAGTTAATGTGTGTATTTGAATATAAAAGAAGACTTGCAAGGAATTAAAAATAGTAAAAACAACTTTTATGCTAGGTTCTATTTATCGTATATTTTTACAATTAGTTTCATAAATACTTCATGACAATGTTTTTCACGTATTTTACTGTTTTAAAAAATTTAAATGTCCATCCAATTCTGCTTCATACCTTTACCTTTTGTTATACATTGACGAAAATGGACGTCCGAAATCTAGATAATATGACAAACGTGATGATTTTAACTTTCCAATTGTGAACTTTCCCTTTCTCTGCAGCAATAAACCTACCTCCCCAGCATATGGAGTGTATATTTCACAATTAATTCGTTACTGTAGAACGTGCAGTTCATACAGTGACTTTGTGGAAAGAGCAAAAGCACTGTCACAAAAACGACTGAGTCAGGGATATGTTCAGCCGTTGTTACTTTCGTCCCTTCAGAAATTCTATGGCCGTCACCACGACATCATAGATAAATATGAAATGTCAGTGTCAGAAATGAAAACTGACATTTTCAGCTAGATACATGTCTTCCCGGATTTGACATTACCGGTTTTGACTTTACACTGGATTGACCCACTGACAGTGTGACGGGTAAGTATACAGAGCAGGGCATTCTTACCCTTCCGGAGCACCTGATGTCACTCTGTTTTTTGAGAGTTCACACTGTTAGTGCTTTAGTTTTATGTGTTGTATTTGTAGTGTTCGTGTGTTTTGTGGGCATGTAGTGTCTTTGGTCTTCCGTCTTCTGGTGTTCTTGCTTTTGCCTTGTCACTGGACTTTGATTTATGTAATCTTGTGCTTTGTTACTTCGGTATTCTACTGCCGTTGTTAAGAACAAAATAATTCCACCATATGAATACAACTGTAATATTGTTTTAATTTTACATCGGATAAAATGTAAGGAAATGTGTGGATTTTGACTCTATTTGTGCTATACAAAACAAGTATTGCTTTACAAGTTTTCGTTATCTAACTTGTTCGGAAGTCGCATTTTTGATTAATGTAAAAATCATAAATCTGGGCTTGAATAACAGGTATGCAAATCAAAATGTGTGAAATATTTTAAAGTTTCTTCAAAAAATAATGTACAATTTTGCTTCCATGCATAGGGTAAATTTAAGTCGGTTTCTATCCGCAAATCGAAGGTCATCATTAATTTGTAATTTTCTGCAATCTACATCCACACCAAAATTGAAGTTTTCTTTCACTTTCTCAAACCGACGCCTTTTCCAGAGTGAGGAACCAAAACTCTTTAAAACAATTTCGAATTCTCAGGAATTATGGGTCTCCGATATGATATTGCTAATGGATCCATTGGGGGTACGTCCTCAGTTGTATTCATCAACCAAGTAGTCAATACTACGGTATTGACCCGAAAACCGATTTTATTTGGAAACTGGCAATATCGAAATTTTAAAAAGTTTGTTTTCTCTGTCGATTATAGCTTTGTAATAAGCTAATTTTAGGCTTTTCATTCAGATAATATTGGTTATTTCTCTATCAGCATTTATACATATCATTGTTTATGATTTTCAGAATATTTTTATATGATCATAACTAAGGATGTCTCAGTTGAAGAAAAATATTTAGCCAAATACCAGTAGGAAATGTCATGCACCGGCTGAGGTGAGTAACATTACGTTACCTTTTCATTGAAGTTGCTGTTCTTTTCTTTCCTGTCATATAAAACCGTTAAGTGTTATTTGATCAAATAACCAGCATAAAATAACTTCCTCCAATGTACAAATAATTTCCCCGTCGAAAATATCATAATTGTGAATAAATTCTGAATAAAATATCATTAACAATTTTGAAGGATCAACTATTTCAAATTGTTCACACAAATAAGAACAGGCATTCAGTTATATAACTACATTCTACATGTCCAGTTTAAATCATGAAGACGTCCCTACGAAATATTGACAGTTGCGAAGTGGACAACAAAACAGAGTATCAGGAAATTGAAATACCCGAGAGTAAATGATTGTAACACATCTGCTGTATACTAATCATAAAAAATGCAACTTAAATGAAAGAACATTATTAAATTGTGAATAAAAGGATATGGAGTAAATGCACATGAGACAAAGTCTCTACAAATACATGGTAAAAACAAGCAAAGGAACAACGCTTTTATTGTTGTTCTTCATCTTGAAGTCTCCATGAGGCCTTCAACAATGAGCTTCGCTCATACCTCATAGTAAGTTCAAGACGGCCCCTAGCACCGGTTTAAGCGGAATTCTTTGCTAATTGTCGAGCAACGCTACATCCATGTCTTTCTTGGTCATGGGTGCGGGATTGTCAACAAACATCAATTAAACTGGCAGAGTGCTCTTACAATCACTGTCATCCTTTGCCCGACAAAAGCACTAGTGTCTTAAGCTAGTGGACAACTACAACATATAGACAAACACAGGGCACTCATCAAGTCGAATGTAAGAAAACTTGGCGTTATAAAATAGTGAGATGTGGGCACTTAAAACAGGTGGTCTGGATTACATTTCGAAAATTACAAAAATGATTGCCAAAAAGCCTATTATTAAATTGTTTGTAAAAATTTGTTACCACTACCTTCAATACAGGAATTCTTTTTTTAATTGTTTAATTGGATTTCTAATAGCAAACAGATAAACAACAAACAAAATCAAGTAACTTTTACAAATTTTGAATGTTTGCAGATGTCTTCAAAAGCGGGGATTTAATATAATTTCATTATTATTTTTTTTTAATTATTATTACTTTTTTTTAACTCTCTTCACATGTGAACAATTTTATATTTCTTAATTGCATGGTTATTTTATACTTGATCATATGATTCAATAGCTTTAGTGTATCGCTCTAACATATAAATAAACGATACATTGCAAAATAATGTAGAATTTTCGTTTAAATTTAAAATTTATATTTCGATACCGTTCGGTACCTATTTATGTAATACTGGTCGGTTTGGTACCGTCCGGCTCAAGTTGACTATATATATATATGAGCAGATAGCACAAGAGAACAGAACGTTAGAGACAGGACATAAGTGGCAACATTATTATGGATGTAACCTAATCATTTTTTGTAAACCGTGATTTAAATATGTGATTTTCTTAATAGAACATTTAGCGGATATTAAGTGTTTTCTCTTTATTTCAATTCAAACATACAAGGTTACGATACAAATGGTGGCAGCGGTGAACCTAAATTCATTCACAATGAGGATTATTTTGCGATGTTTGCCAGGATTATACTAGGATTACAATATATTATTTTCTTAAGTGTACAGTGTTTTCTATAATTTATTCGGGATGATATTTTGAAGAGATGAATTCAAATGAAACAGATTATCGGACATAGGAAATGAGAGTTTCAACAGAAACCATGCAAGTGGATTATTTTCGCATCCTGAAGGAAATGCTTCAAATCATGGACAAATGTATCCATATTCAAACGCAGGACCGTACGGGGGGTATCCAGCAGCTACCGACCAGCAGTATCCATCTAATACTTTCCAGAGGTTGGATCCGTCAGTCAATAACCAACGGTATCCGTCCGATATCTTTAACAGGACGGATGATCGTAATCCTGAAGTAGTGTCACCTCCTTCATCGAAGTTTTTGTCTAGTACACCGAAGAACAAAATTCATTATCCCGGTCAATAGGATGATCATGAAAATATTCCTAGTAGACGCTAGAAGAAGTTTTTTGTTTTCTTGGATAATTCTTACTTCATGTTCACTAGCTGGCTTGATATGGTTAATGCAGGCTCAGCCGTTTCATGAATTTGAATGCTGAATTAGAGAGAATACAATCCTTGTTATTTTGTTGGAAATTATTCTGTTTTTAATTTCTCTAGCTTTCAAACTTTCCAAAGATGACAGTGGCATGTAACAGTGTTGTACTTAGACGACATTATGGTGCTAGGAAAGAATTTTGATGATCATATAGTGAATCTACGTAAAGTAATGGATAGATTAAAATGTGTAGGATTAAAACTAAAACCTATAAAATGTACATTTTTCCGACATGAAATCCAGTTTTTAGGCCATATAGTTTCACGTGAAGGTGTAAGAACTGATCCAAAAAAGTTGCTGTTGTAGCAAATATGAAACTCCCGCAGAATGTGAAAGAACTCAAGTCATTTCTTGGCTTGTCATCATATTATAGAAAATATATAAGAACTTTTCTGTGATAGCAAAGTGTCTTTTTATTCTCACACAGTTAAATTCTAAATGGAATTGGACTAAGGAATGTGATGTTGCTTTTAATACCTTGAAAACTAAATTAGTAACTTCACTTATTTTAGCTTACCCACAAATTGATGGAGGTGAGTTTATATTAGACACAGACGCAAGTCATACAACAATTGGAGCTGTATTATCTCAGATACAGGAGGGGCAGGAAAAGGTTATCGCCTATGGAAGTAGAACTTTGCTTAGACCGGAAGTCAATTATTGTTTAACAAGAAAAGAATTATTAGCTGTTGTATATTTCGTAAAACATTTTAGATATTATATTATGGACGTAAATTCACTCTAAGAACTGATCATGGATCATTGACAAGGTTGTATAGATTCCGGGATCCAGAGGGACAAATAAGCCGTTGGATACAACAACTAGGTGTGTATGATTTCAAAATCGTACATAGACCGGGACAACGCCATGGCAATGCTGATGCACTTTCGAGGATAAAAATAAATGATCAGGAATATAGCACTCAATTTAAGTTACCATGGAACTATGTATATGATAATTCAGTACAAAAGAATGCTGAACTTACAGAGAGAGCCCTAATGCTGAAATGACAGATAATAGACATCAGATCTGTATTAAAGAAGAATAAAATACTGTTGAAGCTGTGGACAAAGAGAATAACTCTGACAATGTACCTAAATGTAGAGGTCGCTGTCAAAATGTTCCGAAACCAGCAAAACAACGGGAGAAACCTGATATAGAAATAACGGCTTTTACTATCTCAAAAATGCAATAAGAAGATATAGACTTGTGTGAAATTGTTAAATTAAAGACTGAGAAGAAAGAAAAGCCAAAGTTTGAAACATTTGTAAATCAAAGTCCGTGTTTGAAATATTTGTTGCTGAAATGGGAGTTGTTAGAAATAAAGGATAATATGTTGTGTTATTATTGGGAAGATAATAAAACAAGTAAAAGATGGCGGATATGTACCCCAAAAGCTCTACATAAATTTGTGTTGTGGTATTTGCATGATTCACCAACTGGTGGAAACCAAGGAATTTCACGTACATGTAAACGAGCCAAAGAGTGCCCTTTTTATTGGCCAAGAATGAATCATAGTGTAAAAGGGTATGTTCAAACAAGTGATATTTGTGAAGAAAAGAAACAGCCACAGCGGAGAAAAAGACACAAAATGAAATCATATATAATGGGTGCAAGATTTGAAAGAATAGCTAGTGACATAGCAGGTCCGTTCCCAGAAACAGAAAGAGGAAATTCTTACACTGTTGTGGTAGAGGATTATTTTTCAAAATTCATTGAGATTTATCCAGTCCGAAACAGTTGCAAATGTATTATTGAAGGGATGGATAAAAAGATATGGATGTCCAGTTGAAATCCATACATACCAAGGTACCCAATACGAAAGCCAACTTTTTCAAGGGGTATGTAAATTGTTAAATATATCAAAAAAAAGGACTACACCAGCACATCCAAGATCGGATGGGATGGTAGAAAGAAGTAACAGAACAATTAAAGACATGCTAGCAAAGTTTGTACTGAAAGATCAGTGTGATTGGGACTTGTATATCGATTATATTGAAATGGCATATAATACAACGCCATATCAAAGCACGGGAATTACACCGCATAAAATGGTCTTTGGTGATGAGATGAGGATGCCCCTAGATATATCATCTCCATTAGAGAAGGACGAAGACGATTTTACAGAACCTAATGAACATTATTTTGTAGCTAAATTAAGAGAAGAATTAGAAAAGACACATGAAATTGCTAGAAAGACTTCAAATCAGACGGCTGAACGGCAAAAAGAATATTACGATAGAGGTATAAAAGAATTAAAATATGCCCCTTGTGACTTAGTTAGACGTTATCAACCTCAAATCATGTCTGGAGCTAAGAAGAAAATATCCAGAAACTGGACCGGACCGTGGATAATCATTGAAAAGCTAACGGATGTTTTATTTAAAATTCAACATTCGCAAAATTCTCCACACGTGGTAATTCATGCAGACAATCTCAAACCATATAAGGGAGAAAAAACAATATCATGGTTTAAACCAAATAAGACAGTATTAGATGCGAAAATTCCGGATTTAAGTGTATTCGAAGATAAAAATGAAGAAGATAAACTTATTACCGGAGAAACAATGTCTGATAGTGCACATTCTGACAAAGTACAGGAAAAAGAAATTAACAAAGATTTAAATGGAACAGATGCACCGACAACAAACTTGTTACCGGGCGGTGCTAAGGAACCGACTAGTGTCCAGTTGGAGTCCGGTGAACTGTTTAAAACACGTGCTGGCCGTTTTATCAAACAACCGTTAAGATATCGATCGGTGCAGACGTAAATTAATAAGTGTAAAACAATGGATAAAAAGGATGAAGTAATTCAATGTACCATTTGCCAAAAAAATAATTACCAAAGACATAAAAAGGAAGTACATGATAATAAGTAAAGACGAAAGTGGATTGTCCAGAAGTTGGATGTGAAGCCAAATTCAGTATAAGATCGCATGTGTACAGGTATGAATGTAGAAGCAATCGGATTTTTTAAATTGTTGTACACATAGGAAAGGGACAGTGACATTCAGTGTACAGTAAACTATCATGAAAACCAAAGTGTAAATTAATGTAAGATATTGCGAAGGAATGGATGTGACTTTGTGTGTGTATGTGTGTGTGTTTATATGTATTAAGAATTATTTCTTTATATATTATTGTTATTGTTCTTCAAGTCCTCCTATATGTTTTCCAATCCACACTACAACACAATCTTATGAAAAAAGCGTAGTGATTTTCCTCTCAATTCGGTCTTTTTTATGGTTGTGTCTATTTTTTTTAACCATATTCTCTGTGAATTTTTGAAAGATGCCAATTGAAATGTTTTTTCTCTGTTGTTGCAAAAACGTTCCCTGTTTTGAACCAAAAAAGGGAACAATTTATATTGCTTATGATGTACTCTTTGGCAGTAACTTTTGTCACATTATTTGTAACAACTTTTATATATTTTATCGATATCGTTGCACAATCTTCTAGACTTATAAAATTATTTTGTTTGTGCTGCATTGTCCTGTATCGACGATCCGATATCCATTAAGTTTTCTAGTTGGTAGTTTTCTCAGACTCTTTATATATATATATATATATATATATATATTACGTCTAAAAACAGGGACAACCTTGGAAATCTTATTTAATCCTCAGGATAAGCATGTAAATATGCTTATACAGGTCTTGAAAATAAATTATATGCGTCTGAAGTCAAAGACCAAAACAACGGCAGTAGAATACCGAAGGAACAAGGGAAGCGATGACTACAAAAATCGAAGTCCAAAGACATGGCAGAAACGGTAACAGATAAAAACAAAGACAAAACAAGGACGTGAGACAGCTACAATGCACGGAAATAAAAAGATAACATTAAGAACTAAGGCACTCATAGTGTGAACTCCCATGAAAACCGGGAGTGACATCAGGTGCTCCGGAAGGGTAAGCATGTCCTGCTAAGCATGTCCTGCTCCGCTAGCGGCACCCGTCACACTATCAGTGAGTCAATCCGGGGTTGAGTCAAATCCGGTTATGTCAAATCCGTGAAGACGTGAAATTTAGCTGAAAATGTCCGTTTTCATTTGGGACACAGACACGTCATATCTGTCAATGATGTCATGGTGACGGCCATAGAATTTCTGAAGGGATGAAAGTAACAAAGGCTGAACAAATCCCTGACTAAGCAGCTTTTGGGACAGTGTTTTTGCTCTACCTAAAAAGTCACTGTATAAACTGCATGCCCGACAGTAACGAATCAACTGTGAAATGTACACTCCATAGGCTGGAGAGGCAGGTATATTGCTGCTCAGAAAGGGAAAGTTCACAATTGGGAAGTTAAAATCATCACGTTTGTCATACAGCTTAGATTTCAAACGTCCCTTTTCGTCAATGTAAATTAAAAGATCTAAATACGAAGCTGAAGTAGGTGTATCGGTAGTCTCTTTAATTTCAAGCTCATTGGGATAGATCTGGTGTAAATATTCCTTGAATTTTGGATTATTAAGAGAAAGTACATCGTCTATGTAGCGGAAGCTGAAATTNTTTTTCTGTGTAAGCCCTTGTAAAAACTTCGCCTCATATGAAAAAAGGAAGAGATCAGCTAAAAGTGGCGCGCAGTTAGTTCCCATGGGAATCCCGATTGTCTGTTGAAAAACACGGCCTCCAAATTCGACAAAAATATTATCTATTAAAAATTCCAACATCTTGATTACGTCATTCTCAGTGTACTTCTTGTTTGACTCAGTGTGGTTCTTTACAAAATATGTTTTGTCTTTCCCTACTACTAAATAAGTGTATCTGCGTTCTCCGTTTTTAGTGCAGAAACATTGATGTATCAAATCCGAAATTACTGTTTTCAATTTATTGTGTGGCAGGGTACTGAGTTAAAGTCTTAGGATGTGATATTATCGAGAACATCTTTCCACTGAGGATTTTGACCACTATAATTTGAGTGACACGCAACACTTCATTTGAATTTCACTGTTGCATGTAAGGCCCAATTTCGATGAATTTACATCTCGTCAGTGCAACTCGGATCTAAAAATTGGAAAACCGCTGACGAAATATTACATCCTCGGAAGGGTGTACAAGACTGGAGATTGGCTGGTAAATTTCCTCTCCCTACCCATTTAGCGCCGTGATTGATGGATCTCGCTGGAGCAGACGGGAGGAAAAAAAATCCAAAGTCTACATTACTCTACTCTATGAAATGAAATAAATAACTAGTGAGAAAACACAAACCAAAACAAAAACTGAGAAGTCTTTGTGTGTCATCCAAAAGATGGGCAGGATGAGTTGACGTTTTTTTGTCAATCGATAATTCCAAAAACTCAGCTAAAAGGCGGAATAAGCTCCAAGGATCTTCTTGATGAAGAAAATACTAGTCGTGACGAGTAGAGTAGAGTAGACATTTAATATGGAACTTTGGATTTTTTTCCTCCCGTCTGCTCCAGCGAGATCCATCAATCACGGCGCTAACCAGCCAATCTCCGGTCTTGTACACCCTTCCGAGGAAGTAATATTTCGGCAGCGGTTTTCCAATTTTTAGATCCGAGTTGCACTGACGAGATGTAAATTCATCGAAATGGGGCCTTACATGTTGTATATGCATCAGTGAAATTCAAATGAGGGGTTGCGTGTCACTCAAATTCTAGTGGTCAAATTCCTCAGTGGAAAGATGTTCTCGATAATACCACATCCTAAGACTTTACCTCAGTTGGTCTTTGACTTCACACGCATATATATATATATATATATATATATATATATACGTAAACACTGGAACCTTATAGAAAATGATCCCTGTTTGACTAAAATCTTTAAAGCCCCACCGTTAACATCTTTTCGTAGGCCAAGAAATATAAAAGACATCCTTGTTACAGCTAAAATATCAAAAAAGNCTTGCGGTAGAAGTAACTGTGCTTGCTGCCGAGCTGCCAATACCGAAAAAAAACATTTTCTAGCACTGTTACTGGGCAACAATACACCATTTATACGGACTCGAACTGTAAGTCTAAAAAAACTGTTTATGTCCTCACATGTCAGTCTTGCAAACTACGGTATGTTGGGGAATCGGGGGACAACTTCAACAAATGATTTAACCATCATCGTTCGTTCAGTTTGAAAGAAAGGGACTGTCCTCCTACAAGGCATTTTTTAAGGACTGGGCATCGGTTTGATGACATTACATTTCAGATCATTGAATGTAATTCATCTTGGTACAAAGAAGCCCGCAAACTCAGAGAGAGATTTTGGATATACCAGCTCAGTTCACTTGAGCCTGATGGACTTCATGAAAAAGACGAGAAACGTTTTAAAAAGTAAATACAGTAAATTAATTTTTTTTTGTAATACATTAACATAGTTAGTTTACATACATAGACTAACATATATCAGTTTAATATGTATACGTTTCTCAGAAGATAATACACCTATTATTGTTGTACATTAAAAAATATTTGTGGTTAATATGTTTTACATCAAATGAACGATGCACTCATACCAACAAAAATATTTTTCAGATATTTTAAATGTTCAGCCTCGCCTGACGAAGATACTTTGGGAATTGATAATTAGCGACAAATTTAAGACCTTTTGTAGATATTTCATAAAAATATTTACATTTTTAGTGTGTTTATTACATTTTTAGACAAACAGAAAAAAAGAAGATCGCATGTGAAAAAGCATATTCTTAAGTTTCATAATATCTACAAAGACTCTAAAAATGAAGAGAAGCCAAAAACAGTAACAGAAACAAATTAAAAAGTCAATTGTTCAGAGAACAATTGCAAGGTCTTTCACCAGTTTTCACCATGATTACATGTTTGAGTTTGATTTTGTTGTCTATTTCAGTTCTAAATGTTATGTAAACAAAAGTTCTGATCTTTATTAGTCTTTTGCTCAACGGTTGCTGAGGACTTTTTCGAAAATTTAGCTTGTTGCTAAGGACATGAAAGTCACTTCCGGTAGGCAATGTCATTTATTTCCTCTTTACAACATTACAAAACTTTTTGCCTATGGTTGCTAAGGACTTTTTATGGCAAATAACGTTGTTGCTAAGGACCATGACCTTTGACCTTGACCCCCATTTTGTCGGCCAATTTGAGCTGAACATTTTACCTTCGTATAGTTTCTTTGTATCTTTAATACTTTTTGAGATATAGGCAAACAACTCTAAAATAGGACCTCGAAAAATGGTTTTTGGGCCATAGGTTGAAAATGAATGGTCTAATTATTTTGGACTTAAGTGTCAAATGTAGACCTCAAAGAGACAAACATTCTCTCAAATACATTTGATCATCTATCTCTTACAGTTTACGAGTTAAAGCAATAACAAGGCAAAATGTCATCGTTGACCTTGACCGGTGACCTTTGACCTTGACATCTTTAGATGGCTATATATAACTTATTAACAATGGTGAAGGTTTCAGGTCTTTACGACTTATCGTTTGGGAGTATTAAGCATTAACGGAAACTCAAAATCTTTCAAAGGGCAATAACTCATATAAAGAGTNGTTAAAGCGATAACAAGGCCTAAGGTCATCGGTGACCTTGACCGTTGACCTTTGACCTTGACATTTTTAGATAGCCACATATCACTTATTAACAATGGTGAAGGCTTCAGGTCTTTACGACTTATCGTTTGGGAGTATTAAGCATTAACGGAAACTCAAAATCTTTCAAAGGGCAATAACTCATATAAAGAGTCGTCGAATATCTTCGGACCAAATGTAACAAAGTTGCGTCTCGTGACAATGAACATTTTTCTCTTTACATGTTTTCAGCCATCTATTACGGTTTAAGAGTTAAAGTGATAACAAGGCCTAAGGTCATCGGTGACCTTGACCGTTGACCTTTGACCTTGACATTTTTAGATGGCCACATATCACTTGTTAACAATGGTGAAGGTTTCAGGTCTTTACGACTTATCGTTTGGGAGTATTAAGCATTAACGGAAACTCAAAAATTTTCGAAGGGCAATTACTCCGAACAAACCATACCGCACAGTTTCGGTCCAAGTGTAACAAAGTTCCGCCATGACCTAAGGAACATTTTTCCCATTACACTTCTTCAGCTATCTTTTACGGTTTCCGAGATTATCCGATAACAAGGTTTTTTTGACCGGGGCAGATAACTCCGTTACTATAAATAGAATTTTGTCGTCCCCTTAGATTTAAGATCCCACTTTAGGACACATCTTCCCTACCAAGTATCGAAATGATATGTCGCGTAGTTTTTTGTCAGCT